>LOJH01000517.1:48246-60875 GCA_001685095.1 Ellobius talpinus | reverse complement strand
TACAATTTGTGTGTTGTTATTTCGGGGTATAAGCTAGCTATGCGGGAGCTGGGCGGGACAAAAAGCAGGCCCGCCCGCACCTCATCACTACAGGCATCCTCTCCATCGGAGAGTCTGAGTTATGCCCATGCTGCCAGGGCTCTGATATGAGCCTTTGTCCTACTCTTGGTGGGCAGTGGCTTGAGCGATGTCCTGGTACTCTGATCCAAGCCTTTGACACGTTAACTTGTCTCCACTTCCCGGGAGCCCTGGACTGTGGGCTCTCCCTCCTTCCATCCCTCTTTGCCCCAGCTGGCAGGTTACGTAGTCAAGATCTGTTTGCCATTGAATGGTGAAGTCAAAATTCCAATCCAGACTTTAGTCACCAGAATGGCGTCTTCCTCTTCTGCCTTTCCTGTCCCCTCAGCAAGTTTGTGTTAACTTTTAAAATTTTTATTATTGCATGTTTATGTGTGTATGTAGTGTGTGTGTGTGTGTGTGTGTGTGTGTGTAGAGATCAGAGGACAACCTTGGAGAATCTCTTCTCTCTACATTATGTAGGTATGTAGGTGCTGGGGATCAAACTCAGGTTGTCAAGCCTGTGTAGCTAGCCTTGTCTGCTGAAACATCTTGACCGCCTTGTAATTTTTTTTAATGAATTTTTTTGTTGTTATAAAAAAATCCAACCATGCATCAGTGGAAAGGAGAATATACTGAATAGGTCCCCCACATTCCCTCACCAGTTTCAAGGACCAGCACGTGCACCTACATGAATGCCCGCGTGAGCACATGCATGTATGCATACATGTTAGGATATTCTGAAGCAGAACTATGTTGTCAATTTACCTGTAGCTACCTTTTAAGACGAACTTAAGGGGGAGAATCGGTTTTATAAGAGACCCTGTCACTCCTTATGAGGGTAAGACTTGGGTCAGTGTGCCGCCCGCACTTTGAAGGTGACGTTGACACTATCTATATTCTGGTCAAGAGGACTGCGCAGCCAGTCAGGGCCTCCAGCTTGGTGCCACTCTTCAGAGCCTCTGGGCAGCATCTTGCTTATTTAGCCTTGTAAATGTTCTGTGCGTTGCCTAATATTAAAAAGAATGAGTCTGAGGGTCATGAGGCAAACCACATCGGCTTAGGCTCTCTTCGGCCTCCCTGAAGAGTTGGGCAAGAGAAGCCGCCAAGGCACAGCCCAGCTCTGCCTGCTGTGGAGGCCCAGGCCTTGTGCAATGCTGGTGCCGGGGATCATGGCGGGCTCGGGTGTCAGGGTAAGAGAAATGATTTGTCAACAATTCTGGACCAGACCTCAACCCAAGCTTAGCTCTTCAGCTGGCAGCACCATCCATGGATGGAGGGGGTCTGGGAGCCTCCGCTTCCCCATGCAGCGTCCAGGAAAAGAAGGGGAGCTCTGGGCCGCCGGGGCTAAGTGTGGAGGAGATTGGGATGTGACCTCACACTCAGAAAAGGACAGCAGAGCAGGACTTCCGCGACTCAAGGTTGGAGGGCCCTGCCCGTGACAAGGTCTCCAGTCTGCCCCTCACTGTGAACCCTGCTTCCCAGGTTACCTGAAGCTGCTGGCTATGTTTTGGGGCCACCTTGATGGGTAAAGTTACCGCTTTCTGAGTTACTTTTCTTGTTGCTAAGACAGAATACCAGACAAAAGCAGCTTAAAGAAAGGATTATTTCATCATCTTGGGGAAGGTGTGGCACAGAAGCCTGAGATATCTGGTCCTGTGGGGGCCAAAGTCAGCAAACAGGGAGAGACGGTGCTGGGACTCAGCTCGCTTTATCGTATTTCTTCAGCCCAGGAGCATCCCAGACATTGCCACTCACACTCAAGGTGGGTTTCCCCGCCTCAGTTATACCTCTCTTGAAATACCCTCACGGACACACCCACAGGAGCATCTCCTAGGTGAGTCTAAATCCCATTAAGTTGACCAGGAAAAACTAAATATCATTAAGTTGACCAGGAAAAACTAAATATCATAGCACCCCTATCTTGTGAGCATCTGTGTCCGCTTCTCACCCCATCCCTAAGGAGCAAAGGCTTTTGCCCTTTGGGTCACCTTACCTGTGCAAGGTGACCTGCCCTCCAGAACAACTTATGTTCACTGGAAAGAACCCATAAGCCTATGGGGATGGACTTTGTGGGTATGAGGTTATGGTGGCAGGGGCCACAGAGTTGGGTCTGCTGAACTTATTGGGGCTGAGAGTCTTCATTTAGTATTGCAGTTCCGAGAATTATGAAGGACGCTAACAGGTTGGCTGGCTGGCTGAAACATGAAAAGCTGGCACTGTGTTGGAACAGGAGATGCCAAATCTCCCTGGGTTTAATGGAGGAAAGAGTTGGCAGCTGGAAAGATTGGAATTCCAGAGGGACAGGCAGATCTCCCACTTAAACCTCACCGCCCATCCTGGGAAGGTCCAAAAGATGAACTTCCCACCAGTACTCTCGGAAATTGATTCAGGAGGAGATCCACCACTACTGAAGTGCTGATTGCTCTTCTCAGGCCTTACGTGGAACCCTGAGAACTCTGAGATCAGTGGGAGTAATTGGATGGGGCAGAAGGAGGCTGAGCGGTGGCTCTCAACCTCCAAAGACCAGGTGGGTGTAATTAGTAATTATGGTAATGGGAGGCGGCGCAAAGCAGCAATCACAGGCGTCTGGCTCGTGCAGACTTATGGGGCTGGCGAGTTAATCACCATGTTCCTAGAAGTGAAATAGATGGGAAGCCTGCTGCATTCTTGACCGTACAAGCAGAAAGCCTCTAGGGTGAGTGAACTGAAGACGAGCTCAAATCATAACAATGGAAGCGTGGCTCCTCCACTCATTTCCAGCTTGAACCAGTTCTCAGGCCCTGAGCTCAAAGACAGGGAGGCCCGGCCTACCTGAGTACACCCAGTATCACTCGCGAAAACTTATACTGTTAATCTTTTGGCCAGGCCTCCCGGAGGGCCTCTGAGCAAGATGACTATGCACTGGGAGAAAGGAACAGAGTACCCTGGGCCTCCTGGATGTTGCCATGAGCTGACGAGTCCAGGAGACTGGAATTGTCATTGTGGTCCTCCCTTCCGACAGGGGCTGATGGAAGTCATGTGATTCATGGATTTTCAGTTTAGATCCAACTCGGAGGGTGCTGTGGGTCCCTGAACATATCCTGTGGTTATTTTTTTTTCCCAACCCCAGAATGTAATTGGAGCAGAAAGTATAGCAGCTGGCAGAATCATCACGTTGACTCTCTGACCTGCGGAGTCAGGGCCTGCTACAGTGACCAAAGTCAAATGGAATCCTTTAGACATGTGCCCGCCTAGGGAGATCAGACATCAGAAGCAATGCCATCCCCTTTAGGGGGATTTCAGAGATGAGCACCCCATCAAGGGTTTGAGAGATGCCAAGGGTGATGGTCTCTCCACCCAGATCCCCATTCAGCTCAACAAAGGACACGCAGCCTATGCAAAACACATATGGGTCTCAGAGAATAATACTGCCCACCATTAACTGGATCAAGTGTTGACTCCAGCTCAGCTGCCATTACAGATGTAACTTTCTTGTTTAAGCAAATGCGCACATCTGGTACCTGGTATATAGCTATTGACCTGGCAAATGCCTTTTTCTCCAGACCGGTCCATAAGACCTTCCAGACCTTTCAGCGGGCAAGGCCAGCAATACAATAAATACATGGTTCCACCTGAGGGTCAGTCAGCTCTCCTGTGCCATGGCACAGTTTCATTCCCGGGGACAGTCCTGCTTACCTTTCATCCCACGTGGTAATGATGCTGACAATATGATGCTGATTGGATTGACAGAGCAAGAGGTGAAAACCACCCTGGCTTACTGGTAAGATAGCTTCATGACAGAAGTTGGAAATAAGGCCTACTGACGTTTAGGGGCCCTTTGCATCAGTGACGTTTAGGGGCCCTTTGCATCAGTGACGTTTAGGGGCCCTTTGCACCAGTGAAGTCTGTGTGAGTTAGTGGCTTGAGGCATGCCGGAACACCCCTTCCTAGGCAAAGAATAAGTTGTTGTGCCTGGCCCTGTCTCCAACCCAGAAAGGAGCATAATGCTAGCAAGCAGACGCTTTGGACTTTGGAGATAGTACATTCCTTGGTTGGGTGTGTTACTCTGGCCTATCTATCGAGGGACTCTTCAAGCTGCTGGTTTTGAGTGGGACCTGACCGGACCAGGAGAAGGCTCTGCAACAGATCCAGGCTCCCCCACCGACTGCTTTTGTGTTTGGGCTGCATTATCCAGAAGCTCCAGTGATCCTTGAGGTGTGGTGGTAGATAAGGGTGCTATTTGGAGCCCTTGGCAGCTCCACATGTGAATCACTGCACAAGTGTTTGGGATTTTGGAGCATGGCCCAGCTGCTATCCCCAAATAACTCCTCTCCTTTTGAGCATCCCTTGGCATGCTGATGGGTCTTACTGGAAAGCGAACCTTTGACCATGGACCACCACTTTGTCATTTGATCGGAGCCACGCATATGAACTGGTGTTATTAGACCGCCCTAAGCCATAACGATGGGTGTGTACGTGGGAGCAATCCGTGATCCAGCAAAAGGTATTTATATGAACCTGAGAAGTGCCTGAAGGCTCAAGTGTGTGTTTGAGTAGACAGAAGACATGTAGCTAGATATATGTGTCCCAAGTAAATGGCCCCTAAAAGATGGCCCCTAAAAGGGGATGTTAGTATTCAAGTGGATAGGGATGATTTGTTTTGAAGATGATAACTGGCCAGCTTCTTTCCCTGGCCCATTGTTTTGAAGCTAACTAGCCAGCTTCTTTCCTGTTGCCCAGTGATGTCCTAAAGTAGCCATGGTACCAGAGAAGAATGCTGTGTGAGAAACAGAGAGACTGACACTTGGGAATTACGTATGTAACATGCATTCATGGTTTGTTTCTGTCTGGTGAAAGGGGCTGACAGCTCCTGAGGAATGACATGTGAGGTTGACCACTAGCTCTGCATGCACAGACATGCATGAATGCACACAGCCATCCATGAAAGTGCACGCACGCACGCCCGCACGCACGAACACACACGGCGTCTGGTGAGGAGGCTGGAGCTGGAAGGTCAGAGGAGATAGCTGTCTAACCCATACCTGCCAGTTGGGAGGTGAGCTGGTAGCACTCCTGGGGTACAGTGGGCAGACTTTGGGAGCTCATTGGATATGGAATGTTAAAGAAGGCTGAAGAACTGTAGGTGTTTCCGAGAAACCCAGATAATTAGGTCATAGTGGATCCAGACCCTAGAGCGAGGTCTAGAAACTAGGTCCACAGAGGCCCTTTTAACCTGTCCTGGTGAACGTGGCCCGAGTAGACCTGTCCAGATAAGACAGGAAGACTTGGGGTTAGAGAGAGGTCTGGACTAGCAGCTAGGAACCGGAGCTTCTTTGTAAGGAGGTTTCTGTGCAAACAGATCGCATGGCATGAGGTGAGATGCCGTGGGGAGATGGAGCCATGTTGAGCGTCTTCTTCCAGAACTGGGCAGACCTGTGGTGGCTTCTCAGGCTGGGTGTTTCTTCCTGGTACTCCATGTCTGGGGAGTGACCACCCTTGAACATCAGCAGGTACCTTGAACATCATCAGCTGTGTGTCAGGGCTTCTAAGATGAGTATCAGAGTGTCCGAGAACCCTCTGGAAAGCCTTTCTGTTTTTGGTTTTATGCTTCTGTTTCCATTTTTAAAATTTTGAGAGAAAACTCTAAAATTGACTGTCTTAACATTTCTTCTTTCCAGTGTTGGGGATTGAACCCAGAGCCTTGTGCATGCTGGGGAAAAGCTCTACCACTGAGCCACACTTTCAGCCCCTGGGTTTTTGAGACAGAGTCTTGTTTTAGCTTAGATTGACCTGGAACTTGTGATCCTCCAGCCTCAGCTTCCTGGGTGCTGGAGTTACAGGTATGTTCCACGATGCTCAGTTTGTATGATGGTAGAAATAGAACCCAAGTCTTTGTGCATGCTGGACCAGTACTCTACCAGCCAGGCTACGTCTCCAGCCAGGGGGAAGGTGGCTTTGTGGTCCGGAAGTCTGGGTGCCAGAGAGATATGGCTCTGACTTCTTGGCCTTTAAGCGCCTCTCCAGCCTGGTCCTGGAACGAGAGGAATAACACCAGTCATGGCCCAGCCTCCATTCCCAGGTCTCTGGACTGTGGTCAACACTCTGGCCTCTGCCTCCTAACTTCCTTTACCATCCTAACCCCCCTAAGCCTGATCCAGCACCTTTGTTACTAGACCTGCTCAGCAGAGGTCACCAATGACCTGTCCCCATGACCCACACACTTGGGGGTACCCTTGCCCTTCCCTGTGTTAGGGCTTCCTGGCCCCTCCTTGGGTCTCTCCTGCTGCTACCAGATCCTGTTTGCATCACTGCTGCCTGGCACCTCTCCCCGACCCTGAGACCTTCCTGTTCATCAACTGGCTTTTGGTTGCTGCGACAACTATGTGCGAGAAACAACCCAGAAGAAGGCAGATGGGTTTGGGACTGGTGGTTTCAGATTTTGTAGTCCATGGTCACTCAGTTCTGCTGCTTCTGGGCCTGTGTGAATCTGCACCTCTCATGAGCAGTAGGGCATGTGACGAGCGAAGCACAGAGACGGCTACACCGTCCTCTCTCCATTTCTTCCCCACAGCTTCTTGCATTCTTTCCATACTCAGTCCGGCATTCAGTGTGGGCTGTCTGAAGTCCCGGCTTCTCTAGAGATGGTTCTGCTAGTAGTCGGAATCCTTGTCAGGTGCCTCTGCTGGGCTCTGTGCTTGCCTCCCTCCAATGGCCCTGGGAGGTAGATACTGCTGCCTTGTTTATGGGTGAGAAGAGTGAAGTACAGGGATGTTCCCTGAGCTGTGGACAGCTTCCAGGTGCCTGGTGGAGCCCAGGAATATGTGGAGCCCAGACACATGTGCCCATGAGGAGGGTTCCTGCCAGGCTGGGGAGTTTTCCTGGTTGGTGCAGGGAAGCTGGCCCTCATGGAGAAGTCTTAGAAGTGGCTGCATTACTGTATAGCAAGGGTGGCATCCTCTGTCAGGCTCAGGTCGTTTGTGGGTTCAGGGTGTCCTTGTACCTGTCTTTCACCATCTCACCTCAAGTTGTTTATGAGATGTGTTGATTGATGGAGTTTTTTTTTTTCTCAACTTGCCTGTTTTACCTTGCATATAAAATAAAACATAGTAAGTGGGGATCCTGGACAGTGTCTCTCAGAAGACCCAAATTCAGATCCCTGCTCCTTCCAACTGGCTGACTTCCCGAGTCAGGTCATCAATGCCCCCTTGGCAGCACTGCCGTCCGCCCGCCGACCAAGGCGTAGGTGTCTAGCTGTGTGGTGTCGCTCTGCTGCCTCAAGTCTTCCCTCTTGTGGGGTCTGTGATGATAAGATACTACCGCAGCTGTTGTGGGCGGCCACAGAGGAAACCAGCCGTCAGAGGGGCTCATCTGTTAGGGGATCACAGAAAGCCTGAAGACCCAAAATTAACACAGGAGTCAGCGAGTGCCAGACTTTGTGAGGAATGAGCCCTACCTGTCCTTTGCTCTGTGAAACCCTTCTGAATGAGCCCTGTAGACAGGCAGAAAGCCCGCAGAAATGGAGTCATGTCGCTTGAGTCCTCTGCAAAGGAGGGAGACCTTCGCATGCTTTCCGGATCCCAAGCTCTTCTCAGTTCAGTGATTTTAGGGCTCATGAGAACAGTGGCTGTATTTGTCTGGGATGCATGAAAATGGGGGAGGGGAGAGCTTCCTAAAGACATGCAGCAGTGTTCAGTTTATGGTAATTACCTATAAGTTTTTATATATGTGTGTGTGTGTGTGTGTGTGTGTCAGGGTTCCTTTGAAAAGACTTTCCTCAGAGTGATGATCATTGCTCTGTTCTATGTGTTGATTCCTATGATANGCCACACACACCATTTGCCCTCTAAGGTCCCTCAAAGCCAGCCTTCCTGCCACCAACCTGCTTTCAGGACTGTCTGGAAAGCTCAAGATAAAATGCCCCCCCCTTTAAAAATTCCTTCATCTTTCAACCACTGTCCCCTGAATGCCTGCTCTGTCCAGGCCGTCCTGGTGTCTGCACCGAGGGAGATGCCCAGACAGAGCTAACCCGGAGGTCGCGTCTGAGCCGAGCCCGCATGACTGGCTCTCTTTCTTCCCTGTAATGGTCTTGCCGCAGCTGAGGTTTGCATTACGGTCAGATGTTCACCTTAGAGACTGGCAGCCACAGATACCTTTAGTCCCCCGCCCTGACACCCAGTGTCAAGGATTCCTGCTCACTCCCTTCTCTCTTTAACAGGCATGGTCATCCTCCCTAGGAAGGCCATCAGGTTCAGGAATAGCATTGGGGTTCTGAAAGATCAGAAGGGCTCTGGGGCCTTGGAGGTTTACACCGAGCATCCCCTGAACCTGCGTTTTTGGACACTTTCCCTAGTTCCTACAGAGTCTTGGGGCCATTTGAACTGGAGGGGGCTACTTGAGCAGTTTAGGGTTCTCTACAAGATGAACCTCTTTTTTTTTGAGTGGTAGTTTGCACTGCTCAGCATGGATTTGGAGTCCATCCCCAGAGAAGCCGACTCTGAGAAGCCTTCTCCCTCCTTCTCTGTCTCTGTCTTCTGTCTAAAATACTTCCATGAACCTGGCACGAATCAATAGACACAAACGATACCAGGGCCAGGCAAGCAGTGCCCTGCTGTTTCTGCAAGTTGCTGGGTGTGACACATGACTTCACTTGGCGTGTTTTGAGGGTGCGTGGGGTGCTATGTCTGTTTGTTCCTGAGAAGGTGGGTTTAGAGTAACCCGAGGAAGGAGAACTTTCTCTTTGGTACTGAGCCGTCTGTCCTTCCCCTCCAGCCAGGTGAAGCAGCTGTACTTAGACCTGGTAGAAATGGCTCGATTTCTCTCTCGTAAACGTGTCAGTGAGTTGAGACTCACGACCCTTCAGGAGGACCCTTGGTGTAGCAGGCTCCCTACTGTCTTTCTGAACATTTTATAATGTGCACAGTGCATGCTGTCAGCACATGTCACTGTCTCTCAGGGCCCAGTATATGCAGTAGGACTTAGTGCAAGCTGTGCTTCTCAGGTCTTAACTGTGGTGTGATTTATGTGGCACAGTTTGCCTGCTCTAAGTGTCCACCTAGTACACAGGTGGGTAGCCATTGATGTTGATGTTCTCTCTCTCTCTCTCTCTCGATGTTGATGTTCTCTCTCTCTTTCTCTCTCTCAGTGTGTGTGTATGTGTCTGTGTGTGAGATAGAGACAGGGTCTCTCTCTGGCTATGGCTATCCTATAACTATCTCTGTAAACCAGGCTGGCCTTGAACTCACAGAGATCTGCCTGTCTCTGCCTCCCAGTGCTTGGATTAAAGGTGTGTGCCACTGCACCTGGCTTCATTGACATATATGAGTCAGGTTTCTCCTCACAACGGCAGCATCCTTGTGAGCGAGGCGAGTCGGTGGAGACAGTGCTCTCAGTTGCTTGGCTGCTGGCTGCCGTCCAGGTGGGCACTAATGTGATCTTTTGGACAAGCCACTTATGAACTAAATTTCATGTCACTTGAACAGTATCACTTTGACTCATCCTGTAAAAGTGGCATGGCTTTGGAAAGCCCCCAGGGAAAGCTGTCCCCAGGATGTGACCAAGGGTGGCATGTGAAGATTGTCCACGCTAGACCCATTGTGAGTTTGGGGTGGTCCTGGGTGTGAATCACTTATTTCCTTCCTGGGCTTAGGAAGGAGTCCAGTTGTTTAGCGCAGAGGGAGCATCTGTGTCAGATTTCCTTCTAAGTCTTCCCACTAAGCACGAGATGCAGACTCTTCAGTCCGTTCACAGACAGCTAAAAACAAGCCGAGTGCTGCATGGAAATGCATTGCATGCCTGTAATTCCAGGACTTGAGAAGCTGAGGCAGGAGAATTGTAAATTCTAGGCCAGCTTGGACTACATAGTGATCCTGTTGCCAAAGAAAAGAAAAAAAATCAAAATCGAAAGCTTAATGGAGTCACATAAGAATTCATGCTGACACAGTGATGTAGATGCAAGCAGTCCCTGTTTTGTTGTATGGGTTTTTTTCATTTTTTTCTGTGTATGTGTTGTGAATGCATTTTTATTGCACGCACACACGTGTGTTTGTGTGTGCAGGTGTGCACTCACGAGTATGTATGCATGTAGAGGCCTCAGGCTGATGTTGGGAGCCATCCTCCATCACTCTTCCACGTTATTCCTAAATCAGTTTCCTGGTCAAGCCCAGACTGCACCAATCTGGCTAGTTTTGCTAGCCTGCTTGTTCCAGGGACTCCCTGTCATCACCTTCTGAGGATGCCATGACAGGTGGGCCAGCGTGCCCATCTGGCATGTATGTGGTTTTGGGGACCCAGGCTCTGATCCTCATACTCCCCTGCCCACCCACCCCCAAAGCCATTTTCCCCAGTCCCCCAGTGTGTCCTCACCCTCTGCCTACCAACTGAGCTGAAGCCAGTCAGGACGGGGTTGGGGGCGTGAGACTCAGTCACTACAGAACCACAGCACAGCCCTGGGGTGGGATGTGCCGGGCTGTGTAGGGAGAGTTTCTGGCCGAGGGAGGCAAAGGGACGGCACATGACTGGGCCCAGGTTAAGGAGGAGGTGGGAGAGTGAGTAGCAGCAGGTTCAGCTCACCCACTCCTGATCCCCAGTGTGTGGCCCTCAGCCACTCCTGATCCTCAGTGTGTGGCCCTCAGCAGATGTTGGTGGTGGCCACGCGAGCGACACCAGCATCTCAGAGAGGTAAGGAAAAGATCCCGAGGCTTGCACTTTCCCCAGACAGCCCTGGACATGTTTAGTAGTTCTGCTGGGCTGTCAGCAGCTCCAGCCACGTCCAGCGAATCTTCCACATTCTCACGAATACCTAGAGCAGCTGCCGGCTGGGAAAGCTGGAAGGCTTCCCACAGCTACCCTCTGTCTTTCCCACCTGGGAAGACGGGCCCAGAGCTGGGAGCTGACATCAGTGATTTACTCTTCTGCCTGTCTTCTGCGCATCTGCAGGGACATCAGCCAGAGGTGATGCATACTTGAGTTGGTAACCAGGAGGTAGAGGGAAGTGGGGGAGGGAGCAGGGTTCTCACACTTACTTCTGCTCTTTGCCTAAGAATTCACATTAAAACAAAACTGAGAAAATGGAGGCCTTGCCGCTGGGCTTTCCTTGTAGTGCCACGTCTTTCTCTGAGAAAAACCAGCCCTGAGCGTGAGGCTTTAATTACCTTCCCGAGGGGCACTTCCTGTGGATATTTCTAGTGATGAGTGGCTGAGACTGAGCTCCTAAATAAAATTAGGGTTTTAACTGGGTCATAAGCTCACATGCTCCCAGAGGCTGGGAAGGGAGGCGGCAGGGCATCGGGAAGACTGAGGCAAAGAAGTATGTGTCCTGGCTAAGGAGTAGCTTCAGGGACAGTAGAGCCCAGTGGTGTGGCAGCATTGCCAAGAGTCTAGATTTGATTTTTTTTTTTATAGAAACTTTGACACAGATGATTCAGCGAGTTTTGTTTGAGAAGTGCCCAAACTGCCCTGGTTGGAAATACAATCTCTACGATGAGATGGAGGACAAGACTGGGGAACCCATGGGGTCACACAGTTAGGGTCCAGGGCAGCTGAGATGGGAACTGTTTCTGCACCTGGTCCAGCCCCCTGCTCACTTGCCCAGGTTGCATTGTGGGTAAAACAGAACTGACTCAGCAGATCCTCCTGCAAGAGCTGCATGCTGGCACTGAGGGGACAGCTGCCTGCCTACTCATGAAGAGATGGTGTTTGTGTAATTGTCTTCCTGGGTACCCTGAACAGAGCCTCTCAGGTCGGCTTTTCTCAGTTTTAGGGATCTAATACATACACCTGGTAGATAATCCATTATCTTTACATTGCAGGTAAGCAAACTGACCTGCTGAGGCTCCACCACCTCTGGTGGGTGGGATTTGAGTACAAGTCTGATTCCCTTGTCTGCCTTTTAAATAAGTACACCGCACTCTGTCTGGTGCCAATGACCTTGCCCCTGGGCCATGGCTGCGTTCTAATTATATCTACTGACAGGCATCATCACCCACCACTTGAAGAGCACTGGGATTGGAGGTTGAGGCCCCCCTCGCTCCTCTCCTGTTAGGAACCTAGGGTACACAGGCTGCTCCACCTTTGAGGGCTGCTGACTAATTCTCTTTGCAAAGGGTTGTTTCACAGGCTTGTGCTTCCAGTAACCACATGGGTGGATTTGTTTCACTAAAGGGGAAAATGAAACAAAACAAAACATGGAGGGGTTTTCTTTCCCAAGAAGAGGACTCGCTAATTAAGGGTTCAGCACGCGTGGCTCAGGGCATCCTGGTGCATTTCTGCAGCCAGCAGGCCTCTTGGCAGCCCGCTCCAGGGAGAAATCGCTTAGTCATTTGCAAGCGGATCCAGGTGCAGGGAGGTCAGGGAGGTGGAGGGGTGTGGGGGCACAAGAGGTCCTGCCCTGCCCAAGGAACCATAACAGCTGGGTGCTCCCTCCCGCTCAGCCCTGCCCCAGACTGCAGGAGGAGAACTGGGCAAAGAGGAAGGTGGCAGGTGAGACAGCGACCCAGACCCTTGGGGCTCATGGCACTCCCAAGGGACGTGGCCTGGCAAGAAGATGTGCTCAGCTGATGCAGGCCAGCCGTCTACTGCTGTTGGAGTAGATT
>LOJH01000517.1:37728-48055 GCA_001685095.1 Ellobius talpinus | reverse complement strand
TGTGTGTGTGTGTGTGTGTGTGTGTGTCCGTCCGTGTCTGTCTGTCCACATAGCTTCATCCATGGCATCACTACACCTGGTTGGGTCCAGGCACTATCAAAGCAGAGCCTACTTCGGTGCTGGTATTGGCAGGATACGAGGAGCCTCTGCTATGTCCTAAACTAAAGGTAGAGCCCCTTTTAGTCGCCCTACAGTGAGAGAGCACAAGTGACAGCAGAGACTGATTGCTTGGGCGGCGGACATGGGAGGTTTGGTACCCTGTAGCCCCTGTGTGTCCCTGTCTTAGAACACGGGCATAAACAGGCTGCATGGGGGCTACTCTGAGTGCAGCGGATAGTTGCTCTTCTCCAGGGTGGCAGCCTCTTGTCTGGATGAGGCCACAGGGGAAGCTGGGTTTAGTCTGTGTGTGGAGGAGGTTGATGCTGTTTTGAGCTTGGCTGGGAGTCAGAGAGATGACTGCATTCTAGCGTTGGCACTTCCTGCTTCTGTGACCTGAGTGTGCTGGTCACTCCTCTAAGCCTCCAGTTTCCCCCTGCGAAGTGGGAGTGTCAGAATGCCTCACGGAATGGGATGATACATGTAGGTGAGTTGCCTGGGGGTGCTTTGCCTATTGGAAATGAGGCAGCTTATCATAAAGAGGGCAGATAGCCAGATAACTCTTCCCAAATATAACACTAGTGGAGGTGGTAAGGGCAAAGGTTGAATTTTAATGGCAGTCAGGATTTCCTCAGGTGACTATGGGAAAGCTATGTGGGGGCAGTGTCTCTGACACTGGGTCTTAGGTCTGTGAGGGCTAAGTGAGGAAAGGAAGATGCATTTGCTGAGGGAGGGCAGTGTATATGCAAAGTCTTCAGGGGTGTACCCAGGACTTGGATAATCAGTGCCAGAGAAATGTCATCAGAGAAGGCAATATGATACCTGAATTTTCAATTTGATACTTGGGAGGCATGCGCATGTGCGTGTGTGCGTGTGTCTTGTCTGTATGTCCGTCTTTGTCTTTCCCTTCCCCCTACAGGTCGATTGGTCCCTCGGGTCTGAGCGTTTTATTCTTCTCCAACCTCCCATTTATCACACTGCATATTATGGGTGTCTGTGTGCCAGACTTGGCCATGAACCAGTCCCCTCCCCAGCCATAGGAAGCAGAGTGGACAGTTGTGGGCAGTGACAAGCCAGGTGGAGACAGGAAGCAGCTGCACTCTTTCCCCCTTTCCGGGCAGGTCAGGGAAGCTTGGTGATTGTTCTGGGAAGCTCAACTTGGACAGCGCCTGGGTTTCCTGTGGCCAATGAGGGTGGAGCCTTAGGGCTAAGGCAAGGGCTGGAGGTGGGCGTGGGCATTGGAGGCTTATAGTGCCCTGTCAGACCCTCAGCTAAGGGGGTGGCTGGTGGTGATAGACTCCCCCACACCCATTCCTATTACTGTGCCTTCTCTCTGGCTTTCTTGCTTTCTCCCTTGGCAGCTTAAGTCCTGCCCGAGAGGCAGTGTTTGCAAGCTCTCTGGGTAGCAGGCAGGAGAGAATAGGAGTACTGGTGTAGTCGTTTCTCTGCCATGCTCTTCTTCGTCCCGCAACCCCCCCGCCCCTCTCCGCCTTCCCGTGTCCTGAAAACACTGTGAGCTTTGGTTCTGGCTTCTCACCTGGATCCTAGACAAGTGCCTGTGCTGCTTTGAGCCCTGCCTTCCATAGCTGTTGATAGGAGCATGAGGCCCTTCTGCAGAACCACAACTGGACTGAGCATAGACACAGACAGACGTGTGGCTGATGCCTGTGGGCCACTGTGCCATCGTTCAGACAATTGTACCTTTGTGAGTTGCTCTGCCAGACTCTAGATGCACAGCTGGACAAGGCAGGGTTCTTGGCCCTAAGGACTGGCCTTCCCTGGTGGGGACAGTCATATGAGCTGGTGATTAGAACGCAGTGTAACTGTGCAGAAGCCACCCTGGCAGGAGCCCAGCCCGCGATGGTGCCCTAGAACAGGTCCTAATGAGGAGTCAGGAACTGCAGAGGCAGAGTCTGCTGGGCAGCAGTGGATGGGCCTATGTAAGTCTCCCAGGCCACTGATCTCCAGACTTCATAGCCCTGCGACACCCAGCTCCCTTCAAGCTGGCCCCACCGCTCTGGGATCCTGGAGTGTAGACCCCCTGCTCTCTTTTGAAGCTGAGTTGATAAAAGAAGGTATAGGGGCCCTCTTAGCTACACACCTGTAATAAACACTTGGAAGGCTAAAGCAAGAGGGTTGCTACATATCTGTGGCCGGCCTAGGCTGTGTAGCAAGACCCAGCATCCAGAACTTAGAAGCAGGCAAGGAACTCTACTTTTAAGCCCACCGGATCATGTGGCTCAGGCTTTCTGGGGACAAGGCATAGAGATTAGATGTCCAGGTTGCATCTACTACAGTTTCTTTGCCTCCTTCCTGATCTTTCACGGCAAGAACTTCCTCCTACAGATAGGTGTGGAGATCCACTACCGCTCCTTGTTGTTCTTTGCAGCAGTGTGGGGAGCACTCTGGGAGAAAGACTAGAGGGTCATGATTAGCCATCACCGTCTCTCGGGACAGGTCTGCCCTCTGCATGTTAGACACATCCACTGGTTTGGCTAGCCAAGCCAGAGGCTTAGTCCCCTGGAAGACTTTGCCTCCTCTCAGGTTCCTTCCACCTCTGCCTCACCTCAGGTGTGTACAGATGTGGGGTGGCCACAAGAGCCAGTTTGTGTGATCAGTTTGTTCAGCATGCCTCGGTTAGTCCTTATAACATTGAGGAAGTAAGTCCCCACTCCTTCCATCTCTGAGTGTTGTATGCGGTGGTACAGTAAGACCCTGGAGGAGCTGAGAAGTCCCAGCTAGGGCTGTTGATCGCTCTCCCTCAGTATCTGACCTGAGGCCCTGAAGGAAGGGCCAGAGTACACTTCAGGTTCAGACATGGCTTAATCACTGTCAGAGTTGCCCATCTTATACAGTAGCTGGGACATGGTGGCTGCATGTGGTGGGTACATGGTAGAAATGGAAATGAAGGGCTGAGCGAATGAGTGAGCAAGGCCATCTCTTCACTGATGATGGAGGAGCTAGCACCTTTGATCTAGCCAGGTCATACTTTATGGATGTCCACTGACTGGCTCTCAGGGGCTCCACCCATCTTGTACTGAAGCTGCTGTGTCTAGAACAGTGTCTGTCTTACCGTGGGATTGAGTCCCTTGACCTAGTAAGATGGACAAGGTTGCCTTGGCTCTCTAGCCTTTGTGTTGCCCCTGAAGGATCAGGTCTGTCTCCTTCCTCCCCAAAACTGGCCTCTCCCCCCCCCACATCCCCACCCTCCTCCTGAAGGTGGACTGAGGGCAGATCCCTGCTCGGCTCTCCCCACACAGGCTGACCATCTTCCTCCTGCAGGGCCACTGAAGGCAGACTCTGTGTGTCTTACTTCTCCATGCGGGGCTTTTTGTTTATCTCGCTGGTGGTTTGGAGACCGTACATCCTGGGGTGAAATGAGAAGGATGGAGTTACAGTAGACTCTCACTGTACAAGTTCAGTGAGGCAGGAGGAGCCAAGCTTTACTAGGTTTCAGGGGAAGCCCCCCTTCTCTAAAACCAGTCCCCCCCATTTCCTATGAACTGTTCAAATGTCTGAATTCCTGAGATCCCCACTCCCACCCTCTAGGCTACAGCAAGGGGAGTAACTTTGGCCGTGATTCTAGGGACGGAGGCAGCAGAGTAATTACTGTTACTGGAAGTAATCTTATTTCCTCTCGGCCTTCTCTGTCCCACTAGAAGAAACTTTAAAAAAAATAAAGAAATCAAAACAAAACAAAACTTCCCCAAAACACTACGCCGAAAGAATTCTTAAACCTCCCTAGTTTAGTCTGCGTGGTTGGTCGGGAGGGGCCGTGGGGGGGCGGCTTAAACATTTGCATTCCTGGGGCTTAGCTGGCTCTTTGGGTGTAGAGTTTCTGGGTTAGTGGTCCACCAAGATGGAGTCAGAACTTCTTACAAAGAAAGTGTGTATGTGTGTGTGTGTGTGTGTGTTGGAATTTCAAATATCCTGCAAGGCATGGGTGGCCTCCTTCAGCACCAAGACCATGGAAATGCACTCTTGTGCTAGGGAGAGACATGTCGCCTAGTTGGGCCTTCAGACCCTTATAGCATGTTCACTGTGTGTTGGGGGGGCACAGCTGAGAAGGGGTGAGAGGCTTTGGGGGAAGTAACAAGCAGTGGGAGACAGATACGGGTTGTTCCTGTCCTATCACATCAAAGGCCATTAGGGTTGGAGTCACCTGATGGTCACTGTAAGGTGCCATTGTCTTCAGGACCCGTCTGATGGCAGAGATAGTAAGATGCAGGTCCCATGACGGAGTTGGTGTCAGGGGAGAAGATGAATATGTTAGACAGGTGGGTGGTGCTGGGCAGGCCAAGGTCATGGGAAAGGATTTTTATGGACTGTGGAGGAAGACTACCAACCACCTCTGCTCTGGGTCAAGAGATACAGTTCCACTGTAGGCAAGAAACTGTCATAGGCATGGGGCTGCAGAGCTGGGTGTCTCCAGTGGTGGCCAGAGAGGATGACAGCCACAGGAGCAATCCAGTGTGCCACCTATGATGCCCCCCTCTGGCCTCTTATCCTATGAAGGAGCCTGTCTGGTATCTGTTTTATACATGGGAAAAAGCTGTCCGTCTGTCCTTGGGAAATACACACCAGGCTCATGTTGGACAGACTGGTGAAATGCCTCCCTCTGAACTCCCATCCTGTAAGAGGCATAAAGGGTCTTTATTACCCCCTGAGCCCCTGGGTTTAGCCCTGGAGATGGAGTCTTACCCCATCCTCTCCCAGTTGCTTGTCTCTCATCAGCTCCTCGTACACGCCAGGCTCAGGACTCAGTGGGTGCCCGCATTGTCTCATCTAATATTCAAGTCATTCCTATAAGACAGGAGCTGCTATCCAGTTTGCAGAAAGGGGAAACTGAGGCCCACGACATCACAAGTTATAGCTGACCTAGGGTTGCAGAGCACACTGAAAATTTCAAAGCTCATGAGTCTTTCTGATAATTGGTAAATTTCCCACAGACTCTTATCTATTCCTGTTTGGAGAACTATCCATTAGCTGGCCCCCTCTGTATGGTGTGTTTACCAGCTATTAGCAGGTGGGATTGGAAACCCCACTGAAAACTGACCAAGAGGAAATATCTGTGAACAGGACCAAGGGTCTGCGCTAGTAAGTTTTCTTCAAAGCTGGAGGAGAAATGGCTTCATCTCTTGACAGAGTGTAAAGGGGGACTGGGGAGCGCTGTGCTCAGGGGTTCCGAGGCAGTCAGGGCACCTGCTGGTTCCATTGTGGTTGAAAATTAGTGGATTATTTTGGAGGGCCGCAAGGAGCCACACGCGGGTGCAGGTATTATAGAGGGACAGTGGTTTATGACGTTGAACCTGGCTTTGGCGACTCTGATAGCTAGCAGGAGGCAGAGGTCCTTGGCCTGGAGGGCAGCTCTGGCTTAAGTCGCCAGACACAGCAGCTCTCGCCCTCACCACACCCTTCCCAAGGCTCTTCCCAGACACCTTTTGTTGTCTGGCTCTGACAGACGTCTGGGCTCCCAGGGAGGTTCCTGATGAGGGACCTTAGAAAGAGGTCACTCCCTTCCCTTGTAGCCACCACTGACCTAGATGTGACCTGCCCCATGTGACGGTATCTCTGTCTGAGTGTCGCTCTTTGATGCTGGCAGTGGAGGGGCCAGGTGACCATCTCTTCCCAGCTTTGGCCTTTGAAGACTTTGTCATCTCAGCCACAGCACTCTGCATGCTCCTTCAGTCAGCCCCTCCTCCTCTCTGCCATATTGGAAAGGGGAAATCCAGCCTTGACCTCTTCCGCTCTCATGAGAGCCCTGGCTGGGCTGGCGGCTCCCAGTCTCTGGATGAAACAGTTCCTGCTGAGCCAAAGCCAAGGGTTGCTGGGGCTTGATATGGCCCCCTACCCTTTGCCTCCCACAGAATCCTGGGGTTTTCCATTTCTCCCTGGCTTGCTTTCTCAGTCCCCCACCCCCAGGCCTTTTGGCTGGGGCTTTAGGAGATCAGCCCATGGATGGCAGAGGCCATTCTTGGAACCATACACCTCCCTCCCTCCCTCTCAGGTCCTAGTTCCTGAGGACCAGAGAGAAAGCTCAGGGGGCTTTCTTCTAGCGAGGAAAACTGAGGTATGAACCCCAAGGAGGGGGTTACTTTATCTGAGCCACAGGATTCCTCCCAGGGTATCTGGTGGCTCCATCTTGGTCACAATTTTTCGGTTTTCTAGGCCACTTCTCTTCCCTTCTTCTAGTTCCTACCTGTTTTGTGTAGCTCTATTAGGACCTTTATTTATTCTTCCCCAGACAGTCTCAGTTTGTGGAGTGTGTGTGTGTGTGTGTGTGTGTGTGTGTGTGTGTGTGATAGCTTGAATGTGGAGGTTGGAAGACAACTTGGGGGGGTTGCTTCTCACGTGCTATGGTGTGAGTTCCAGGGCTTCATGCATGCTAGCTAAGCCCCTACCAGCCAAGTTCATCCCTAGGCCAAGGGACACTAACTTCTGATAATCTCATCCCTATATTTTTCTCTGTCAGCCAGTCTGGCCCCCGTGATGCATCTGGACCAGACCCCAAGTGAGCAGGCTTGTCCTCATCACCGTGTGCATCCACTGTGAAGCAGGCCTATGGAAGCTGTGAATGACATTTTCAGTGGCCAGCAGTGTCATTCTGTCTGTTCTGCTGTGTGCAGGCTCTGCTCAGCACATAGTAGGTCCTCAGTAAGCTTCTAGGGAGTGTGGAGATGTCCAGTGCTGGCTGCATGTGCTTGTCTATCTTCAGTGTCTTTATGGGGAGGTGTGGCAGCCTAGGGGGTCCTGGACTGTACCTGCTGGGGGAGCTGGATGGGTGGGCGTGGGGTAAGAATCAAGACAAAAGCCTATTGTATCCTTGGAGAAAATCTAAACCTGGCTTTTCCTGACCCTGGATCAGCCAGTGGCCATTCTGTCTTCCCATAAAGAGAACTTTGTGTTTGGGTCCTGGTGGGAGGCAGCCGCTGGTCATTGTCTCCTAATGACCAGAGACTCTGGGATGGGTGTGACAGCCTTGAAGCCATGGTGCATGTACCATGGCGATAACTCTGTGACCCTTGATTTCTCAGAGCTGACACCAGGTCACGTTCGAGTCAAGAGGTCTGTTTTCTCTGTGGGGAGTGGGGGGTGGGGGTGGGGGAAAGGGCTGTGTGGCCAGATCCAGCACAGATGCATTCTTCTTTCTGAGAAGGCAGGGGCACTGGCCTCTCCCGCTGGTGGATGGGAAGGCGGTCAGGTGCAGGTGCCGCGGTTGGCTGTCCTGTCTGGAAGGACAGTACTTGCTGGCTGTTGCTCCCGAAGAGAAGGTTTTTGTGGATGGAGGGGATGTATTGGGCCTCTTCTGTGCCCAGTGTGGATCTGGATTCTCCAAGCTGGGTCTGGGTGCTCAGAAGGACCAACACTCTGTTGTCCAGCCCTCAGCTGACACTCTTGGTTCTGGGCCAGGGAGGAGACAAGGAGCGAGAAACCGAAGCTGCTGCCTGCTTCCTAGGCACAGCCAGCTCTACCCACTAGAGATAGTTTCGGCTGCAGAGAATTGAGTCTGAGTCTCTAGAAATGAGGGGCCTGGAAGGCAAGCTGGGGATAAAGCAGCATTTACAGCCAGTCAGTTGGGTACAGACAGAGGAATGCAGAGAGAGCCCTTCAGGACAGTGGTATATCTTGGGGATGTGCTAGGCCCTGCTTTCCTGGGAGTATTGTGCAGTATTTCTGGGGAGCACAGTATATCAGACAGAAAGAGCCTCTCATTCATCCCACAGGCATGTATTTATTACCACGCCAGGCACTATTCCAGATCCTGGGATGTGGTGGGCAAGATGAACTTCCTGCCCTCGTGGAGTTCCTATTCTGGTGAAGACTGTCTCGGGCTGCTGTCTCCGTGAACATGATGTTTCTGGAGAAGCATGGGCTGGGTTCCTGAGGTAGGAGGACTGGGGCAGATGTACCTGCAGTCACAGGTGATGGTTGGCAGGCCTGATGGAAGAGAGGGAGAGCCCTCTGAATGAAGGAGAACCCTTGGGTGGTGCAGAGGTCCTGGTTTTCAGGCTGCCAGAAAGCTAGAGAGACTGGACGGGGCGTGGCAGGTGAGGAAAAGCAGGTGATGTGGCCCAAATTGAAGGCCTACAGGCTCTGTGAGACACTAGCTCACGCCTGAAGGCAGCCACGGGAGAGTGTGGGCGACGGGAAGGTGAGAGCTGGCGTAGGAGCCACACAGAAGGACTGTGGTGTGAGGGACCCGTGCTGGCCCTTGGAAGGAGCAGAGGTGGGCATTTGATCAAGGCCTACTTTGTGACTGGGGACAGGAGAGTCTTCAAAATCAGAACTGAGTTATATCACCAAAATGAGACAAAACAGGTCCTGGGCAAAGACATTAGATGCTCTACCCCCAGCTAAGTGTTGGGGACATCGAACATTCTCATAGGGTAGTCATGAAGGGAGGCAGGAAGGAATCTAGAAGGATAGAAGGATGTCACAGATTACTGTTGGCCACTGTCCTTGAAGTGACCCGCCCCTGGCAGACTTACAAAGGTGATCTGCATATTTCATGGGTGACCGCCAGACAGTTTAACATAGGGACATAGGAGACTGCACCGCGAGGATGCTGAGTTCTGGGGGCTGATTGGGAGGGTCTGGGAGACCTCAAGAGAAGGGCTCAGCACAGTCTACACCAAGAAAGCCAGTTTAGTTTCCACCCCCTCCTGACACCCTTCTCCATTTGAAGTTACCTGCATCATTTTGGGTGGCAGAATGGAACCTGCCATTAGCATGTCCCCTCAGTCTCAGCAGCCCTGGAGAGGTCACACCTGGTTTTAACTTTGACATAGTTCATGGAGGATGAGCAGGGTGTGTTTCTAAAAGCTGAGCTGTATTCTCACTTGGGTGTTTTACTTTCTGGCCTGCCTTTGAACTTTGTTTCTCCATAAATCCTGGAGGGAAGTTAGAGCTGGCTCTCCTTGGCATTCCTGGCTCCTCTTTAGTAGCAAGGAAGATGTCTGTTGTACTACTCTGAAAACCAATCGTATACACCTCATCACAGAATGCTTGATTTGTCAGGGTTAAAGGTCAATGTATCAAAGAGTGGTATCAGGGACAGAGTATCTCAGGTCCAAAGAAAGATCTGAGTCAGGTAACTGGCCCAGTCTTACACTGCCATTGTCCCAGCTGTCCCCAAGAGCATGACAGGGCTGCTGACATCAGGTGGGAGCGTTCCCATGCAGGGCAGAATTTGCTTTTCTCTGCTATTGAATGGTTGGGCTTCTGGTGCTCATAGGAAGAGAGTCCTCTAATGGTGATCAGAGTCTACTCAGAACACCACCAAGAGACTCAGTCTTCCCCTGCCACAGAGATAGACACCATGGGCCACTGAGATTCCACCCTGCACAAATTCTCAAACCACTGGAGGCATCCCCCTCCCCCCAGCCAAGAAGAGTCAGGAGTGGTGTCTCACAGTCCGCTCCATCGTGCTTTGCATGGGGGCCAGAGACATGATCAGAATAGATGCAGAGGTAGGAGAGCTTGGCCTAGATGGCTCTGTGTGGATGGCCTCCTTGGAGGGCTGTGGAGATCTGGCACAGGAGCTGCAGGAAAATCTAAGAGTTTCAAGGAGTTGGGATACCCACACGGCCCTGCTGCAGCATCTCTATCTACTGTCCCAGAGAGAGCTGCTGGCCAGAGGGCCCTGCACATTCACCCCCTGGAGATAAACAGCACCTTGATTGCTAGCCAAGCAGATGCAGCAAGCCCGACTTTCCAAGGGGCTTTCTTCATTCCTAAAGTTTAGTCTACTTTGGTTTATTTCAAAGACGTATTGCTTTTGAGTCAAAACATTAAAAATCCCCCTGGATGCATTATAGAGATTGTTGGCTGTGAGGGAAGAGGGTGTTGGAGGGAGGGGACAACTAGAACATTCTCTAAGCCTTTTCTGCTTGCTGCCCTAGCCAGCTCTCTAGGACGTACCAAGTCCCAAAGACATCCCCTTCCCCATCTGAGGGTCTTTGCTTTGGGACTAGTGTTTCAGGGCTGGGTGTTTTCTTGTGTTTAGAGGACTCTGCTGTTGTTTCTTAGCTGAGAGCCCAGCATGACCCTTGTGCGCATGTGTAGTGACTGCATCAGACAGGCTGGGTGACCCTCTGTGCCCTCCTGAGTAGTCCTCACAGGGTGACCCACGGGGGTGGGGAAGAAAATACAGCTTTATTTCTGTCTATGCCAGTTTGTTTCTGGGGTGTGTGTGTGTGTGTGTGTGTGTGTGTGTGTGTGTGTGTGTGTG
>LOJH01000517.1:0-37692 GCA_001685095.1 Ellobius talpinus | reverse complement strand
GTGTGTGTGTGTGTGTGTGTGTGTGTGTGTGTGTGTGTGTGTCATGCTGTTTGGACTCTGTTGGTGTAGCATTATTGTGACCATAGTATACTATGTGTATTAGTCTATATCGTCTCTGTGTGTGTTTTGGGAGTAATTGTTTAAAAATGGACACTTTGTCACATAGGTATAAAAACTGGAAAACATGGTGGACTCTGGTGCAAAAGAGGCTCTGGGTAATGAAAGGAATGGGTGCCATGAGTGGCCTAAGAAATTTGGGGAGATGCTTCTTCTGGGCAAGGGAAGCCGCACCAAGAGAAAGGAGGCTATGGGCAGAGTGGCAGACAGCTAGATGCCACACTTCTCTGCGGATGTAGCTGGTCCTCCCACTTGAGCCTGGGCCCGGAAGACCCAAGTTTGGGCGAAAGTTTGGCCATCTCAATCAAGGGCCAGCAACTTAGAGACTGGCTAGTAAACCACAATTGTCCATCTCCTGGCAATGGTGGTCCACTGCCAAGGGCAGCACTTTGTTACCAGCAGATCCCCAGACACCCTGCCTTCTGGGGCTTCATTCTTACAGCTCAAGTACCTAGAGTCGAACTGTGTTGACTGGAATTTATTTCTCTGTTCAAACCATGCAGCGCTAGCTCCTATACTCCCCAGAGGAAGCAGATCTCTGTCTGCTAGAAATCTGGTGTGTGCACAATGATGTCTCATTTTAATTTGGGGTTCCCCTGTCTGTAACAAGTCTTTCTCTGTCCCATCAGCCAGCTCCCAAATAATGAGACTTCTTATTAATTATGAAAGCTCAGCCTATAGCTTAGGTTTGTTCCTAACCAGCTCTTCTAACTTAAATTAACTCATTTCCATTAATCTATGTTCTGCCATGTGGCGTTACCTCTCTCCCATTGTGCACACCCTCTTTCCTCTCCGTGTCTCCTTGCGTCTCTCTCTGGCACCTAGATTTCCTCCCCCTACTTCCTCTCTCTGCCTGGAAGTCCTGCCTATACCTCCTGCCTAGTTATTGGCTGTTCAGCTCTTTATTAAACCAGTCACAGCTATATATCTTCACACAGTATACTGGAGTCTGGTTGCCATTTGTTTTTGTTTGTTTTTGTTTTTGAGTGGACTGTCCACATTCTCTGGCCATATCATGTCTCTGTGTTAGCAGATCCAAAAGCGAGTGCGACAAGAGCCAGCCCCCTGCAGTAATTTCACAAGAGAGGACTCAGGTGGGCAAAGGGGAACAATTTGAACTGTAGTGTCAGAGGGAACTTGACCCCTGGCCTGTGGTGTGAGGGATGCCCAGCGAGGAAAGCCTCTGTGTTAGGACTAAGGTGAGTCAGGGGTTGAGGACAGAAACTGACAGATACGTAGAGACTGGGGGGGGGGTGCGGGGGCGTCTGATTGAGTCCTAGTGAGAGATGTTGTTTGTGGGTCGATTTGGAGCCACCGAAGCAGAAGGGCAGCAGAGGCCTGCAGCGTTGCTGGGGTGGGGCACTGGGCAGCGAGGGTGTGCGTCATGGAGAGTACAGCGTCTGTGTCAAGGACATGGCAAGAGTTCCAGATGAGGCTGAGAAGTACAGTGGATGCTTTTCTTAGGCCCGTTCAATGTATTGATTAGGAATCCATGACCTTGAAGGGCAGCTGGACTGGGCCTGAGGAGCCTGCTTCTGTAGGCTGAGTGTGGATGGGAACAGAGGCCACAGGAAGTGTGGGCAGCAGGAGAGTGCACTGGGAGCCAGAATAACATTGGCACTCACAGCTCTCTCCTGGGCGCTCTGCCTCAGACTTGACATCAATGATTTGTCTGTTTGTTTTGTTTTATGAAACAGGGTCTCTTGTAACCCTGCCTTGCCTTGAACTCTCTATATAGTGGGGGCTGGCTTCAAACTCCCGTCCATTCTGCCTCAGCCTCCCAAGTGCTAGGATTACTGCCACCACACTTAGCTTCAGTTTAATTCTCTCCAACAAGTGGGTGGTATTGGGCACCAGCAACACCCAGGTGTCTCCAAGCTGCTTTCCATATGTGGTCCTGGTTGATACCCTGTCCAATGTCTCCCCGACAAAGGAGCCCTGAGCTCAGGAGAGATGTGAGCTTTTAGCTACTTGAGGCTTGATTTTCAGTGTCTCAATATGCTTTTTTTGAATTGGCTTCTACCTCCTGCCACTTCTGTCTCCTTGCCTGTTTAGTGAGACCTGCACCTTGTGAGCACATGGGCTGCCTGGAGTGGCCTAGATTGGACCCAGATGCAGTCTGGGAACCGTGACTGGAAGGAAAGGATGGTGCAAAGAGCCCTGGGGAACTGTTCACCAGATGAACAGTGCCCTTCCCTCTGTGCTTAGTCTCTTGTCCTTTTCAGCACGGCTGCTCTTGGGAGGACAGCCAGTGTTGGCCAATGGTCAGCCTAAAGAGACAGAGGGCACTGCCAGGGGCACATTTCTTAGCAGTTTTGAGCATCTGTCCCAGGAATACCAGGATGAAAGAGCTCTTCCTCCATTACTTTTAGATTTCTATGCCACAAGTTTTCCTTTATTTTATTTTCATATAAAATATGAAAATACAAAATATAAAATTCATATAAAATAATAGAAGTGTTTATTGTGGCAAAGATAGATGACCTAAAATTTACTGTTTAAATCCCAGGCTCAAACCTGATGCCGCATGCATCCCAGGCAAGTGCTCTACCCCTGAACCCCATCTCCAGCCCCCAGCCATTTTAAAGAGTAAGCTCAGGCTGGTGAGATAGCTCAGTGGACGAAGGCATAAGCCCCCAAGCCTGATCGCCTGAGCTCAGTACCCGGAACCATGCGGTCAAAGGGGAGACCCACAATGTCTGCTGACCTTCACAGGCCTGCCTTGGCACGCACAGTCCCCCATATAATACACTAACAAACAAATGTATGCGCACAGGCTAAGTTCAGTGGGAGCATTACTATGCATGTCATCATGCATCTGGCACCATTGCCAGCTTCAGAACCTTCTCATGGTCCCCATAGGCAGCCCTCACTCTCCATCTCCACCCTGAGCCCCAACACTCACCAATCTAGATCAGTCTCTGAATTCATCCTCTATGAGGACCACGTAGAAGTGAAAACATACTGTATTTGTCTTTTTGTGACTTATTTCATTTTCCAAAATATTCTCAAGGTTCGTCTTTGAGCAGATGTCTAATTCCCTGCTCTTCTAAGTCTGAATTGTAACTCGCTGTCTGTACAGATTGCAGTTGTCCATCCATGTGTCCATCATCAGTAGACATATGGGTTGCTCCCACCCTTGGCTCTAATGAGTAGCAATGCCATGAGCATGACTTTCAGTTCTTTTGGACACCGTGATGGTTAATCTTCATTGTTAACTTGACTGGATTTAGAATTGCCATGGAAACACATCCTGAGCGTGTCCACGAACACATCTTCAGAAGAGCTAACTGAGGAGGGAGACCCACCCTGAGTGCAGTGGCACCATCCCGTGGGCTGTGGTCCCGAACCGAGTAAAATGAGGTGAGCTGAGCCCGAGCGTTCATCTGTTTTAGTTTCCTGACTGTAGATGTGATGTGACTAGCCACCTCACGTTCCCGCTACCATGCTTTCTGCCACGATGGACTGTACCCCAATCTGTGAGCCAGAATAAATCCTTCTAGAAGCTGGGTTTGTTGGGCATGCTGGCACAGCAGCAAGAAGAGCTCCTAATTTGGTGGGCCGCTGCTGTGATGCACCCGGCCGGGTGGTTCACCAGGCCTTGAGAACTAGTTCTCAGGGGAACGCTGAAGAGTTTGGAGCCGTGGGCCAGCAGGCTGTAAGCAGAATTGTCCTTGTGGGGGGTTGGAAGAATGCAGAGAGAAATGTGGGCAGTGGAGACCTGCATTAGAAGGTTTCAGAGAGGAACAGATACTCTATTGGGAAGGAGGCCCGAAGTCATTCGTATTTTATTCTGGCAACTAAAGTATGTCTGCATTCTACCTGTGTCCTGAGAATCTGAGTGAGACTTAGAGATAATGAGCCAGTTTATCTGGCAGAAGAAATTTCAAGAAAGGTCAGCACGTTTACACTGTGGCATGGTTATTACTTAACCGCTCTCATCCGGTCTGTGGTGGCAGGGAGCAGCAAGTGGAACAGAAAGATGGGGGAAATGTGTGGATTGGCTCCGAAAGGTGTGTGAGAGAGTCTAAAGATGTGTGCAGGGAGGGCAGGGAGAGAAGGCGGCTGTAGTTATGAAAGAGATGGCCGCCGTTGACGACTGGCTGCATGTTCTGCGCCAGGACAAGTGGAAACCGGCCTTAGGTCGGTCGAGACGCCACTGCCACCCCTTGCACGTCGAGCCCTCATCTCGTCACAGCACAGACACATTTGAAAGGAGAGACCCTGAAGGGAGAACACAGATAAAGGGGTTTTCTGCTCCAAACCGGCCACCTAGGCAAGCACTGTCCCAGACTCAGCCTTGAAGGCACGCAGAGGCTACTGTGTTTGTGGTCCAAGGGGATTAGGCGACGCCTTGGACTGACAGCAGAGCCTGGCACTGTCATCCAGCTGATGTTAGTTTTGCAGTCACGGAAGATTTGAGAAGGTGATCACAGGGACTTGCACCGAGGTTCCAGAAAGCTGTTGAAGCTAGGCAGTGCATGGCAGGCTTAGAGTCCCTGCAGGGAGACCTCTGGAGCTCATTGCATGGACCTGACAAGGTGAAGCCTACGTTGCAAAGGAGACCCCAAGTGTGTTGGAGCGCTAAGATCATAGGACATCTGCCAAGGAAAGCTGCAGGCATGGAGTAGAGCTGGTCCGAGAGTCTGTGTGCCGCAGAATGGTAGGAGGGAATGATGACCTCATGAGCTCCAGATGTCAAATACGGAGCCGCAGGAATTGGCGTTTGCCTTTCTGAGTTTTAGTCTGGTTTGGTCTGGTACGTCCATCCTACCCTCCCCTTCCTCCCTTTGGAGCAGGAATGTTTATTCTCCTCCACTCTGGAGTGGAGGATATATAACTTGCCTTTTGATTTTATAGATTTTTTACAGCCTTGGGTCTTAGAAGAGGTTTTGGATTTTTGAATGGTGTTGGCACCATTAAAGACTATGGGGACTTTTAGGGATAGACTAAGTCCATTTCACATTGCAAGATGAAGATGAGACATTGTCGGGGATGGACGAGCATGGCTTAATAGTGATGCTCCTGGGCGCTGTGTGGGCAAAGGGTAAAATTGTGTTGGTTAATTATCACTGTAAACTTGACTGGATTAGACTCACTGTGGGGACACACCTGTGGCTCTGTGAATGAGGGTATTTCCAGGAAGGTTTAACCAAGAAAAAGGAAGGTCTTCCCTGAATGTGGGTGGCACTATTCCACAGACGGGAGTCCCAGACTGAATAAGGAGAGAAAGCAAGGGGCCTAGGAGATGTCCCCATGGGCAGAAATACTCGACACAGAAGCCTGAGAGACTTAGCTCAATCCCCAGGAACTGCCCAAAGGTAGGAGAGAACTGACTCCACAGAGCTGTCCTCCGACCTCAGCATGTGTGCCGCGATGCATGGACCCATAACCCAACATTTCTCTCTTCCCCCTCCCTCCTTCTTCCTCTCTCGTCCTCCCCCACCCACATAGAGTGATAAATAAATAAATTTCTAAAAAAGGAGAAGTGAGCTGAACACTGGCATTCCTCTCTCTGCTTCCTGACTGCAGACACAGTGTGACCAGCTGCCTCACGCTCCTGCCACTGCACCTCCTCTGCCATAGTAGCCTGCACCCTCAAACTTCCTTACGTTTCTGTGCTCAGGTGTTTTGCCCCAGCGGTGAAAACTAACTGTAGCCAGTAGCGATGTGTGCCCCACATGGAATTGCTAGAGTCCATGGTCATTCTATCTTGAGGTTTCTAACGAACCTCCATAGTGTTTCCTACAACTGCATTATACAAAACAAAGCATTCTAAATAGACGAGCCTTAAAAAAAGATTTATTTTTATTTTTAAAATTGTGCATATGTATGTATGCACATGTATGCAGTATTCATGGGTGTCAGAGAGGGCACCAGCCCCCCTGGAGCTCGTGTGAGCCACCAGACATGGGTGCTGGAAACGGAACTCACGTCCTCTGCAAGAGCAGTGCTTTCTCTTCATCTCTTAGCCGTCTCCAGCCCCACGGTCGGACAGACAGTAAGGCAGCTTTGTGCTCTAAGACAGTACTGTTCC
Organism: Ellobius talpinus; assembly: GCA_001685095.1. Lineage (NCBI taxonomy): Eukaryota > Metazoa > Chordata > Mammalia > Rodentia > Cricetidae > Ellobius > Ellobius talpinus. The sequence goes on along the minus strand of LOJH01000517.1, from coordinate 31,538 downwards.
CATGCTGCCAAGTAGTTTGCACTAAGACCTAGCCACATGGATGCCAGGTAAATAGCGGTAGCTACCACCTCACGCACAAACACACGTCACAGATTAATGCTCCAAACTGGCCATGCAGAGAGCTGCCCAAGCCTGTGGCACCGCTGGAAGACCTACTCTGTGCTGGGAGTTGTTGGACCCCTGTGCATTTGCCGTGTCCTCTGGTTACCTCAGCAGCCTGCTGGGGCTGGGAGTTCATCTTCTTACTTTTGCAGGTGAAAAATGAGCCTGAGCTGCTTGCTGATGGGGATCCTCACCCTCAGACTGTTCACCTGAAAGACACTTCCAGATTCATTTTTCCTGGCTCGTGTGTGTGTGTGTCCATGTGTGTGGAGGCCAGAGGACAACCTCGGGTGGTTCCTCAGTGGCCAGCTACCTTGTGTTTTTTGTTTTGTTTTGTTTTTTAAGATAAGGTCTCTCTGATGTAGCTGCCCCTGCCTTGCAAACACTGGGATGGAAGGTGAGCACCACCATGCTCGGTGGTGTTTTTTGTTTTGTTTTGGGTTTTTTTGGTCATTTATTTTGTGTGTGTATGTTTATGGACACATTCATGCCACTGTGCATGTGTGGAGGTCAGAGTTCAGCTTGCAGGAGTCACTTCCCTCCTCCCACCTGTGGGATCCAGCATCTGAATTTGTGTTGTTGGGGTTGGCAGTAAGTGCCTTTATCTACCCAGCCATCTTGCCAGCCTCACCTTCTCTATTGAGACAAGTTCCCTGACTGGCCTGGAGCTCTCCTCGTGGGCTAGGTGGCCAGTTAAAAAGCCCTGGGGATCCACCTGTCTCTGCCTTCCCAGGGCTGGGATGACAAGCACATGCTGCCATGCCCTGCTTTTAAATGTGGGCTCTAGGCATCAAATCAAGTCTTCTTGCTTGGAGGGCAAGTACTTTACCAACTAAGTGTCTCCCTAGTGTCCTCTTGGTTCTTAACCTCCTTTCCCCAAAGCAAAAGGAAGGAAAATAGAAAAGGTGGGGAGAGGAAGGTGGCGCATCAGCTGTTTGTGATGGCTTCTCAGGGACATGTCAGAGTACCAGTCACCATATGTAAGCTCAATGGCTGGTTGCAGATCCCTCACTTTAGCTTGCCAGACTGACCCCAGCTGCCATGTTTATGGACCTGCCGCCCTGCCCTGCCCCTTGCAACAGGGAGTGTGACTCTAACCGCTCTGAGGGGAGAAGACATGGCTCTCCATGTATACTGCTTTCTGGTTCCCACCCAGAAGCCCAGGGGAGCGAATGTACTAGTGGACTTTGTGCTGTGCGCTGTCTTCCCTGCCACTCACTGGATCACTGCCCGATGTCCAGTCCCTGCTTCCTGCTGTGACACAGCCCCAATGTCCTTGCCACTGGGCTCCAGACAGGGTTTCATATTCTTGCAACTTCTCCAGGGGGTTTCTGATAGCTTCTGGCTGGTTGTCCTGGGAATGTGCTGTTTAAATTTTCAGCACAACCGTATCAAAATCTAAACTCTGACCTCCCCCCTCCACCCGCTGTTAAGTTCAGTGGCCTTCCTGTCTGTGACTGGGGCAGGATGAGGGGGCAGTGAATCCTCAAGTCCCTCTAAAGTAGCAGTTCTCAGCATGTAGGCCGTGACCCCTTTGGGGGTCTAACCACCCTTCCATAGGAGTTGCCTAAGACCATCGGAAAACACAGATATTTACATTATGATTCATAACAAAATTACAGTTACAGAGTCGAAACAAAATAATTTTATGGTTGGGATCACCACAACATGAGGAGTCGCAGTGGTAGGAAGGTCGAGAAGACAAACAAGGACCAGGGTTGAGTCCAAAGACTTAAGCCGTCTTTCAGTGAGGTGGGGCCTCTGCTTTCTCCAAGGCAGATCCCCAGCATGACTGGTGAAGGCAGTGGTTAACTTGCTTGTGCCCTGAGCCCTCCCTGGGTCATGGGTCATGGGCACAAACCCTCTGTGGAGGACGAGAGAGTAGGATGGAGCCAAGAGTGGAGCATGCGAAAGGCCCTGACCTCAGTCCCACCAGACTTGTACTTCAGTACTCCCTCCGCTGGCCCCGCCCCCTCAGTTTTGAGGATCATGTCCTTACTACGCTTAGGGTGGGGTTCTAGCTCAACATACACTAGGAGGCCGCTGACACCCTGTGCGTCCATGCTGGAGCCTCCATCCTCCCTGCCCCACCTTTGTTCTTCCCGTTCCCTGTTCTCTGTCTCTCCCCTGGGCAAATCCCTGAACCCAGAGTAAAGTACTGTTCTGGTCAGAGAAAAAAAATACAGCTCCAGGGAGGCTATGGAGTAGGGGACCCAAGTGACCCTGAGGATGGACTGAGGGAATATTTAAGAGCATCTTCCAGGTGTTTGGTGGCTCCTGTGTGACAAGGATTTGGACCTTGTCCAAGGTCAGAGCCCCTGTGCACCCCTCCAACACCGGCGGTGCATGGGGCTGCTCTGCCTTCCAAGTCAAAGTGTGGGGAAGAGAAAGCATGGCTCACTCGCATGGGTGCCCGGAATGTAGTAAGGAATCGGGTGGAGGAAGGACAGATGCTTCTCCCTGCATGCCACCCTACTGCAGGGAGCAGGCCTGGAGACTTGGAGAGAGGGTCTGAGGAGGGATGAGGTGTGTCACCCAGCTCTTTCTCGCTCCTTTTCTGCTTGAGCTTCCCTCCAGGGTCTACTTAGATCCTAAGTGTCCTAAGATCTTGGCAGTGGGGTGTCCCTGCATGGGGGAGATCGTATCCCAGGGGAGGATGATTCTGAAGGGAAGGTTCTGGATGTGCTAGGACAGGAGGAGATTGGGGACCAGCGCCCTGGCTGTGCTGGCTGCACCTGAAACCCTACTGCCCAACCTCTGAGGACAGTGTCGAGCCCTGGTGCAGTCCTGATTGCTCCCCTGCCAAGTTCAGCTAGAGCCTGGTGAGAAGTGCCTTTGCTTCTCTGGTGGTGAGTTTACTCATCGGATGGCAAGCTGCTTGGCCAGGGATGGGAAGTGGGTGGGGGTGAGAGGGTTGGTCATGGCTGGCAGGCTCTGCGAGAACTATGCCAGTCCTCAGCCTGCCCCTGCCTGGGCTGATGTTTCTGGTGAGTCCCTTCTTGAGGTCTGATGGGGGCATCACCTCTGCACCTGCCAAGCTTACTGGTGGATAACAGTGTTGTGAACTTGGCTCAGTGCTCTGTGCCGTGGCCTGTGTTGGCTGTGACTCTGCAGTTACTGGGGTTCCGTGTGTTTCCCTGTCTTCCTGAGTGGGATGACACAGGGTCCCCAGGTCTTGGGAACTATTCAGAGGCATAGGAAGGGAATGAGTTACCTCCTGGCCTCCCACTGGCTTGCAGCCTCCAGTCTTGGAGGGCCCTTAAATTGCTGAGCCGATTCCCCTGTAATTGTTCCCAGCAGTGAGGAGGGAGGCCTGCTAGGCCTTGGTGTTTGTTTTGCCTTCTGTGTTAGGCCAGTGGTAACCAAGGGCCGTTTCCCCTTGGTGACGGTGGAACTGGCTCTGGCCAGGAGTGATCAAGCAGCTCAGCACAGCAGGCCTGGGGACCCTGTGGGGCAGCCACATTCAGGAGGATCCCCAGGTCTCAGTAGCCCGATGCTGCTTTCATTTTGCTCTCTAATTCTATCCCCCACCCCCTGTGGTGAAGACCCACAAGCCTTTTCTCCTGGCTTTTTCCCAAGGCACTTGCCTGGAACATTCCAGAACTCTGGATTTTGTGGTAGGTGTTGGGAGACTGTGAGGCCACTTGCTGGCTGGCCACATGTGGGCGGGTCTTGGACAGGCTCATGGACTTCAGCCAAGATACAGGGTTGTGACTGACCATATGCCTAGGTTTCTGCAGGCCCGGGGTCCTGAGGTAATCCCAGGCAGAGTTTGGAGGAGATGGCGGTGAGGCAACCGTGGAGGCCAACCAGGGAAGGTTCTATGGAGGAGGCAGCCAGGGTAGACCTTGAGAGATGAGCTTCAGCTGACTGTAGGCCATTTAAGGGCAAAGACTGTTTTCTAGCAGGCATGGTGCTGAGAAGTCTCAGGGTCTACCTGGCCCACAGGAATCTAAGGGATGCTTGAAGGGCGGGTAGAGGGAGACTGGTGTGTGAATAGAGGAGGAGCCTCAGGGTGGCATCACCATGACTGTCCTCCCAGATTGTTATGACCACTGCCTTCTGTAACGTCTAGGAACACAGTCTGTGCCCTACCCTGTCTACCTCTATGGGTCTTGCAAAAGGGCTGGCCTCTCGACCCAGGACAGGGAACATTGTCTGCCACCTCTGTCATATGGTCAGTTGTGTTTCAGGATCAGCTTCCTGGAGGAAGATGAAGCCCTCCAAGCTTCCCCCTCCCAAAGAGCCCACACTAACAGTCCCAAGCCACCTGAGCTCATGTCACCTGAGGTCTGTCTGTTGCAGGTCCCCTCTGCGTAAATGGGTAGAGCGGGACCTTGGCCACGCATTTTCATCAAGCTCTTGGCATGCATATGGGCTTTGCTGGGTGTCACAAGATGCAGGATGTCCCAGGTGACTGGTCCCCTCCTTTTTAAAGGGACAGTGTGCCTGTGTTGTGTCCATAAAAGAGTCAGATGGGTCCACGTGCAAGATCTCTATGCTGTCTGGTTTTCTGTTTGGGGGCCTGGAGAGGGTGCTGTCAATCAGGAGAGATGAGTGCAGGGGGGAGGCTGTACAACTTTCACACAGGTCCCTGCCACCAGCCCAGCTGCCAATACCATTAAACCTCAGTGATTCTTTGTAGTGCGCTGTGTTATGAAAACGCAGGTCCCAGAGGCTTGTTTTGTTGGCAGGTCCTGTTGCCTCAGCAGAAAAGAACTGCTTTTGATATGGGAACAGAAACTCAGACAGCAGGGAGAGTTCGGCAGTGCCTTCGGTAGGAGCAGGGATTGCGGTCCAGCTCCAGCTGTGGGAACCTGAATCTGGCAGGAGGGCCTGAGGAGGGGTCTCCCACAATTGGCCTGGTGTCAGCTGCCCAGCTGGGGTGTGCCAGGCCTTCCTGCTTGTGCCTGTGCAGTGACATGCATGCTGTTGTCTTGTGTCATGGGAAATCCAGCCAGCTGCAGATATACCTTTCTGAAGCCGGGCCTTGCTGTTTCCAGAGCTCTCTGCCAGCAAGGCCAGAGTATGCCTGGGGCGACAGGAGCTGGGCCTTCCCAAGGCTGAGCCCTTGCTGCGACAAGCAAGTAGTGCTCTGTTTCTCCGCACCAGTCGTCACCCTGGGTTGGCCCATTAAATCACTCTCTGGCCACCTTCTCCCCATTCCCCTTTGTGCTCTCGTGATTTGAGAACTGGAATAGACAGGCCCCAGATCCAAACTGCTTTCCTGAGAACTTTCCTTATGCTCAGTCCCTGACTTCCTGGCGTCAGGGAGCTGAGGAAGCATGAAATGAGTATCCAGGGCCAAAGAGATGGCTCAGGGGCTACAGGGGCTTGCTACCAAGCCCGAGGACCTGAGTTTGATTCTTGGGACCCGCATGGTAGGAGAGAAATACCTCCCCGTAACTTTCCCTCGGCCCTCCATGCATGCTCTGTGTTACTGCTGTGTAGCAGTTTCCTCCAGAGATGAAAATTTAGTTCACCAGACACTGGGTGAAGTCCCCAGGGGCTCTCTGGCTGTTACCCAACCTGAGATGGCCCAAAGTAGCATGGAGCTAAGTCAGCAGTTTAGGGTTGCTGCTCTTTGCCAAGATGGCTGAGTTCGGGGTAGGAGTTGGTTTTGAATTTGCATGTCTGTGTTGAAACCCTATCTCAGGAGACATAGCCCTCCTCTCTTTTTCCTCACACCACTAAATCCAAATACATCTCCAGTGTTAGCTCTTTAGCTGTGTGTGTGTGTGTGTGTGTATACAGGCATGTACATGCCTATTGTGTGCTAAAACTTTTACTGGAGAGACACAATATCAATGTCCAATCGCCCCAGACAGGAAACCCATGACAGACAAAACTGTGGACACCACCAGAGTCCAGCTTGGTGAACTAATGAGTTTTATTGGGTTACTTGCAGAAATGTAGGTGAGGGGTCACTTACAGGAGCAGAAGTGACTCAGCTGCATCACCAAAGCCCACCCAGCAAGGGTGACAGCTCACAAAGCTAGGAACCTGGAGCAACACAGCACAGCCTTCAGGCAGCTCAGCAGGCTGGAGAGCATTGTTTCCAGCTGCCTCCGCTTGTTTAAATCTCTTCCAGGCAGCTCTGCTGGCTTCTGTTCCTGCCAGGCAGCTGGTCTGCTCTCAAGAGTTTTCCTTGTAGCTTGGCTTTGCCCCTCTGAGAGGGACTCTCATGGGGCCTAGTGAATCTGATCAGTTTCAAGGACTTCCTGAAGCTGTTTTGAGTGTTTCCCTTCCTGCTTAAGGAGCTTCCCTGCAGGGTGGAATGTTTTCATCTCTGGAGGAAACGGCTATACAGCAGTGCTACAGAGCATGCGTGGAGGTCCGAGGAAAAGTTACCCGGAGGTATTTCCTACCATTCGGGTCCCAGGAATCCAAGGAACTCAGGTCCTTGAGCTTGGTAGCAAGCCCCTATACCCCCTGAGCCGTCTCTTTGGCCCTGGATGCTCATTTCATGCTTAACTTCCCACGGGATCCACATTTTACCCTTTAAGCAGCTGGTGAGGTTGGAGCATCGTTGCCTTCACTTCGGTGCATGGGGGACCCAGAGCACAGAGATGTGAGGAAATAAGGCCACTCAGAAGTTGGTACACGTGGCCTTCATGGTTTGACAGGCACTTGGCTAAACCTGCTCCCTTGATTGACCCTGTTTTACAGCCAGCTTTCATGCTTCGTGTGAGCCCAGCCCAGCTGGAAAGGGCCTCTGGGAAGTGACGGCACCTGTGTGAGGTGCTTGGGCTGTGCTCAAGCTCTCGGTGGTAATGGTCCAAGAACACATCACTTTGTCCATTAGAATGAGTTTGCGTGTGTGAACAAGCCTGTTTCATCTGAGCGTGGGCGTGGGCAGTTCTGTGGTGTAGTTTCGCTGGCCAGGCTAAGACATCAGGAGCAGGGGAGCAAACAGGAGTAGAGTAGCCAGAATGATTTCCTGATGGGGGGGTTAAGGCTTGATGCCTCGGGGTATGGACCTGTTCTGTGGGAAAGGAGGTTCTGGATCATCTGCAGGCCTTCTTCCTGCAGTGGGCAGGCCATGTGCTGCCCTGCCAACACTGCTCCCATGCCAGCATCACCACACTGTTGTAGTTTGGCTGTGCTGGTCACCACTCCCCTGGCCTCTGTTTGAGCACAGGCGGAAGTCACAGGTACACATTCCAGATTCCACCAGAGAAGCTTGATTCACCAGTGCCTGCTCAAGGATGCAAAGCTGCCAGCCAAGCCCGGTGCTCTTTTCTTTTGCAGAGGGAGAAGTGTGTGGGTGCAGGGCCAGAGGATCACAGCAGGCAGGCTCTAGAAGGCTCTTAACTCCCACATCTTATACCATTAGCTGTGGCTGGTTTGAAGCATTGGCTGCAAGCCAGTGCTCGGTCAGCCAGGTCCCCTGTAGGTTCTGGGTGTCCTTCAACCTTGCAACTCTGGCCTACCCTCCTCCTGTGATCATGAGCATGCAATGTGGCATGCTTTCATTTAGTGTGTTTCAGATAGCCTAACATTAACCTGTTGTGTGTGTGTGCATACATGCGTGGCAGGGTGCACGTGTGTATGTGTGGAAGACACAAGTCAGTCTATAGTGGTATTATCGAGAGTTAGCTGCTTTGCTTTTTGAGTCAGGGTCTCTTCCTGGGACTAACTGATCAGACTGGACTGGCTGGCCCATGACCTTGGGACTAACTGATCAGCCTAGACTGGCTGGCCCATGACCTTGGGACTAACTGATCAGCCTAGACTGGCTGGCCCATGGCCTTGGGACTAACTGATCAGCCTAGACTGGCTGGCCCCTGGATCCCAGAGCTCTTCTTTGTTCCATGTCTGCAGAACTTGGCTTTGTACATGGTGCTTGGGGTTGGATGAGGGTCTTTATACTTGTGCGGCAAGCACTTTAGGAACTGAGCTCTCTTCCTAGCCCACATTAACCTGTATTTTTAAAAATGTGTGTATACATGTACACATGTGTGCCTGTGTGTGCACTATGGTATGTACAAGTGGAGATCAGAGGACAACTTGGAGTCAGTTCTCTCCACCATGTGGGTCCCATGACCAAACTCAGGTCATCAGGTTTGGTGGCAAGTGCCTTTCCGTACTATGCCATCTTGCCAACCCACTATTAATATAATCTTTTTAGAAAGCACAATTCAGTGGTATCTTGTGTATACACACACACACACACACACACACACCGCATCCCACTTAGTCCCCAAACTTTTACTGGCCTCTACAACCTGCTTTGGTCTATATGGATTCTCCCACTCTAGTCACTCCATAAGATGGAACCATAGGCCGTGTGACGGTTTGTGTCTGGCTTCTTTCACTTAGCCTAAAGTTTTCAAGGTCCAGTCACAGGGTGACATACACCAGGACATTGTTCTTTCATGGCCGAATAGCGTTCTGTTGTATGTGTGAACTGCAGTTAGTAAACCACATCATCTGTTGATGGGCACTTGGGACCAGTGTTTCTGACAGATGATGAATAGTCTGCCCATGCACTGGGCAAGAGGTCATTTGTCTCCCTCCTTGCTCTGTTCTGCATGGGATAAGCTGGTGCATGGAAATTTGCTCCCCAGAACCTTGTCTGAAGTGCCAGATTCATTCGTTTGCCACCTTTGGACTTGCTGGGGCCTCCCCTCTAGAGGTCAGGGTCTTTCCAGGCTAATGGGCTTGGAGCAGGAAGGCCAGAACAGGTAAGAAGTTCCTGGAGGCCATAGGAATTGAGAAGGTAAAGTCGTTGCTTTTCCCACTGCCCATGAGATCAGGGACTTGCCTCTCCGAGGCCTCCTGTTCAGTTCTGTGGACTAGTGCTGAGGCTGCTACTGTTTAGAATCCTTAACTAGGAAGCAGTCTATTAGAAGTCTGTTTGACAGACTAGCTCAGCAGAAACTCTCCAGCACCTTGAGCCTGCCACCGTGCAGTCCAGAGACCAGGAAACCTCCAGGCAAGTCAGGGGCATCTTTAATGTCTTCTACAAACAATGACTGTGAAATGGGGGTTCTTAGAGACAAGATTTTGAGGGTGAGAGTGAACTAAAGGAAATGCTTCCAGGTCACTCTGTTAAAGAAAAAAATCTTAACTGCATATGTGACCATCCTTACAAAGAACCTCAGATGTGATAAGCATCTATAAAGGGCTGTTTATACAACCATTAACGCATAAAACCAATGCAAGCGCTAAGATATGACTAGGAAAAACAACCCGTGTGCTGGGTGTGGTTTGACCTTTGGTTGTAAATAACTATCATTGTATCTGCACTCTAGAATGGTCCAGAAGGCAGATATACATATCTTATGACTTCTTATATGTGACATTTGAAATAGTTCATTCATATCAGGGTAGAACGAGAGTTTTCTAGAAAGTGAAAGGAGTTGGGGAGATGGCTCAGTGGATAAAGTGCTTGTTACACTATCATGAGAACTGGAGTTCAGATCATAGTTACTCCCTGTAACCCCAGTGTGTGGGAGGTGAAGACAGGGTCCTCCTTCTGCACATTGGCTACCCTAGTCAAGTCAGTGAGGTCCAGGTTCAATGAGAGACCCTGCACACACAAAGGGACAGCACACACACACACACACACACACACACACACACAGAGAATCACATACTTGAATACATGCAAATCATAGAGCCAGTCCATTGATATGGACTGGGGATCCAAGTTTAATGGTGCATGCTGGCCTTTAATCCCAGCATTCGGGAGAACCGGGAATCTGTGTGGTTCCCAGGGTCTACCACTGCTGATACCTCACTTTGAGAGCCCCTCACATACATAATTACAGGGAGCAACCATACAGCCTCTTCCCCTTCTGAATGTTTTGGGGGTGACTCCCTCTGCTGCTGTTTTTTATCTAAGGGGTTCATGTGACTGACTGAATTCAGGGGAAGCTAAGGGGGTGTTGTGCAAGGGGTCCTTCAGCCTTCTTGCTTTTTGCAGGGTCTCACCTCTTGTGTCTTCCCTCTGAGACACCTTCTTGAGAGCTGGGCAACTGGAGTTATCTGTGTGAACCATGGACCTGTGACTTTCCATGAACCCCTGCACTTGGCTTTCAAGTTCCTTGTTTTTAGGGATCCCTTAGTAAAGAGAGAGGGGAGGAGGCAGGACATTGCATGTATGATGCTTCTGCTGTGTGCTAGATGCTGTCATCTGAAGCTGGGGCTGCATATTGTGTGCTGAAATAAAAACTACCATGCTTCTTCCTCCCTGTACACCCTAGGTAGTTTGGGGGTATCTCCCTGGATCTGTAGAGTGGGACAAGTACCCCCAGGCCCTCTCACTTGCTCATGGGCTGGGTCCTAGACACTCAGACCCGTGAACAGATTCTTCCTGAGGTCCACTTCTAGAAGCAACCTTCTACAAAGGAAGAGGTCAAGGTATCACCTGCTCCTGTACTAGGTCTTGGGCCCCAAAAGCTGAGTTTTCTTTGCTGTAAGCCTGCAACCTGTCTCAGAGCTGTGTTAGCCTCTTAGATCAGGCAGCCCTGCAGCCAGCCTGGTGGGGAGCCAGGCAAGAGGGAGCCTAGGGATTGTTCCCCTGGGGAGCTTCTCACAAGGGTATATAGGCTCTTTGGAGCCACCCAACCTACTTGGGGACTGTAGGCACCTACCTCCAGTACCCCATTCCCTTCCTTCCTCTGGAGCTGGTAAGGGGATGGGTAAGGGGCAGCCAGGCATTCTCTGGGCTCCCCCTGCTTCTCTGAGGCTAGATTGGAGGCACTCAGCTCCCTCTGCACCAGCAGTAGCAGCTCAGTCTGTGAGTGACTTCCCTGGGCCATATGGACCAGTAGCCCAGAGTCTAGACTGTCCCCACCGCCACTAAAGGTGCACATGACACAGTATGGCTGCCCCTCATGCAGCGGAGCCTCTCTAAGTGAGCCGCAGACTAGCCCTCCAGCTCTAACTAGACTACAAGCTAACTGTTATTTTAATTTTTGGTCTCTGTATGAATGTCTCCCTGGTTTCCCAGGGGCATGGTGCAACTGCTGTGAGCCCTTTCTGAAAGTGTCGTGAGTAATCTGAGTCCTTCCGTAGGAGTTTGCGGCAGGTGCGTTTTTGCTCTTTTGAGGCCAGAGGCTAGAGCTCTGGACTATGTGGGATTTTCTTTCCAAAATCGCCTATCAGAACTTCCCAGAAGGGCCTGATACTCTGATGGTTCTAGAGTCAAAGACTTAATTTTACATCCCTGCCTGCGAAAGTCCTCTCAAGTGGGTGATTGGGTGGAGCGGGAAATTACAACCACATGGCAGGAGTCCAGATGGGGATGGCAACTTCGCCCAGTCGCCCAGCTTGTTGTGCACGCCCTGAGCACTCCCTCCTAACCCATCCTAGCACCTGTGTTCACCCGGGGCTGGCGGTCGGACAGCGGCTCGGCCCGCCTGCAGAGGCTGCACTGTGCTAGAATAACAGGCGGTTCTGCCCCAGGCGTATTGCTCTTGCCACACTTTAGACTGCCACTGCTGCCGTGTGTGGGGCAGGCAGGCCACAGGAGGGAGGGGCCGGTTTGATCTGCAGGTGAAAGGAGGCTTTTATAAATAGGTCACCTTGTTCCACATCCTGAATTTCATTCTTTCTCCATCTTGTGTCAAAACAATGGTTTTACTGTTCTGGGGTCAGAGGTAGTGAGGGTGAACCAAGCTTCAGGAGGTGGGCATGTGTCTGCTTACTCCCTGGTGGCCCTCTGCCCACACCCATCCACTGCCACCCCCCCACCCCCATCACCTTGGCAGTGCCTCCTACAGTAAAAGGATAATTTTCCTCAGAGGTGGGACTCTTGAGCCAAGTCATTGGAAGGTCTTTGGGGAACGGTGAGGTCTGCCGGGCCATTCACTGAAGGGATAGGATAGGATTCCCAGTCGGTACTGGCAAGTTCCGAAATCCTGCCTGAGTCAAGTGTTGAAAGTTGTCCCCTCGGATGTCCCTCTCCTCATTTTTCCTCGTCCTCCTCTTTTCTAGAGTTGGTCTCTTGAGGCCAGAGCAGTCCTGGCTTTTATAAAACAGCAATATGAGGCCCATGACAGGCAGGACATGAGTAGAGCCCACCTGGCTGAGTCATAGGATAAAGGAGTGGCGTTGGGGCAAGTGGCACTAGACAGCTGCCGCACTTTGGGTGGACAGAGTGAATTGGTGGCTTAGAAAGAGTGCAAGCAGCACCCTGGAGAACCAGTTCCAGGTACAGTAGCCTAGAGCTTGACCATGATTCCTAGCTTTCCTGTCAATCACAGACAGCAAGGGTCTAAAATGAACGTGTCATGACTTTGCTAGCGCTGCACCCCAGGGTGACTACTGTAAAATATCTGGTATCTATTCTTCTGGGTAGTTCTCTATGCCTGCAAACAGACACACATACGTGAAGAGATTGTTTAAATTCTGTTTCTTTGGAGATGGGAGCACACATTGCATGTTTTACGATCTGCTTTGGAACAGCCTCATGGGACATTTTCACAGCCTGTCCCAAGCTGCCTCAGTCCCAGCCTGTCCCTCTGCCCACTATGGGTGAACTGGACTTTACGCTGTGTGAGATGTCTTCATCTGCGGGCTCTTTTGTATAGGCCTGGTTTGAGGTGGGGGAAGAAGGGGGGGCTCACAGATGAGGCTCCTGAAAGAGTATTTGACACCTGGTTGGAGGCATGCCACCCTACACAGCCCGTGCCGAGAAGGTTGTCCCGTTTAGGGATCTGTCCATCACACTAGCTGATAATTTCCTGCCAAGCTCTTCTGTCCTCTGTGATATCGTGGATAGCAACAAGGGGCCCTTGACTAAGGAGAGCACAGAAGGCTGCCTGTGGGAAGCTGAGGCTTCAGGAAGTTCCCGTCTTATTAGAGCCAAGCTGTGCATTTGAATGGCTATTACATGCCACCTGTAATAGTCGTTCAAATGCACAGCATCTTTGGTAGGCTCCTGGTATCTCAGGCCACCTAATCTTACGGCATCTAATAGGGAGTCTAGATTGAAAGCTTTTGCCCCTAACTGTTGTTGCCTCTCACAGTGAACCTGGGACTCAGCGATGACCCCAACTCTGTGTGTGGCAGATGTTGGGGGAGGGGTGGGAGTTCTTCCTTAGTGGAGGCGGAAGAAATTAAAACCACAAGGTTTAGTGTGGTCTGGTGGATGCAGACACCCCTTCCTTAGCTTCTGCTCTGGTTCATGCTAGCGTAAAGAAATACAGAATCAGTCAGATGGAGGGGGTATAAACAACGGGCCTCTGTGTGAGTGTGTGTGTGTGTGTGTGTAAACTGGCCTCTGTATAAACTGGCAAGTATATGTGGGCCTCTGTGTGTGTGTCCGTGCGTGTGTAAACCGGCAAGTGTGAGTGTGTGTGTGCATGTGTGTGTATAAACTGGCCTTAGTGTTGCATATCAGCTCACAGGGCCAGTGTCTAGAGTGCAAATGTCTTTGCTCTTGGTCACCATGGTCCTGACCCTGCTTCTCATGTTGGTTTCCTTCTGTGTTTCTCTTACCCACCCCACCCTCCAGTCAGAGAGGAAGGTCTCAGCATGTGCTTGGCTTTGATACTGGGAGTAGGTCTCCACCATTCCCAGGCTGTGACCAATACTGTACCAGGTGGAGCACGGCTTGAGCTGGGATACGAGGAGCAGAAGGGTCAGAATTGTGAAATTCTGGGATATCCCACCCATAGCCTTGGGGTCTACCCCAAGTCTATAGCCCCCTTTTCGGTGTGCTTAAGTTCAGCCACACATCCCTAACAAGAGAGCAAAATATACAGGCAATGGCAGGAGCGTGCCTTGCCTGCTGTGACCCGTGAGGCTGCTCACATGGCATTTCTTGAGTGATCATCCAGGTGGCTTTCGTGGCACACAGCCCCTGTCGCTGGCCTTGACTCTGGAACAAGAACTCAGACTCCAGAGGAAGGAGTTCTCTTCTGTGACTCAGGACGCTCTCAGTGTGTTGTGCGAAGAGTATTCTTTCTCTCCTACGCAGCCTGCTCGCCCTCTGGTGATGGTTTCCCTGCTGTCCTTGGTTGATCTTTAATCTGATTTTACCTGGAGAAAAACATTGCCAGGAGAATGACTGGCCATGTTCCCTGCTGCCCGGTAAGAGTGACAGATCTGTAGTTAGAGCTCCTACATACACACAACACAAACATACACACACTCACAGATGTGCACATACGTACACCTGTGTGCACACTCTCTTGGCTGGGATGGCTGCCCTGCTTTATGGGAGCTGTGATGGGGTAACGACATGGCATGTCTCCTCCTCTGCTCTCTCTGAGGAGTGTCCCTGGTCCTTGGGAATCACCAACACTGTAATTGTCTGACAGCCGGACGGTACGGTCCTGAGGACTAAGCACAGTGGGATGTGTTCATTATTGGGGTGGCCAGAGTTTGGTAGGGTGAGAGGGGTGCCAGCAAGGACTTTGTTTGGGAGTTGGCTGGCCATGAGGATGGCCAGCAGGTGCTGTGTGGAGGGCATGGTGGTGAATGCCGGAGTTTACTTTCTGAGCAGGCAAATTGCTAAGGGACTCAAGTAGGTGTTCAACTTCCAGGCTTCTGTCCTGGCTTCTCGCCTGGCCGACCACTGCCATCGCTACACTCAGCGGCGCCCACGTGTGTACGGCTTGCATGCCTGTCTGTGAAGGCATCCATGGCTGCCGTGAGTGGTGGAGTGTGGGGATGGCGGTCCAGCCCTGTCAGCCCTCTGCTCAGCCTACAGGAAACACATACCCACTCCCTTCCCGCCCTTCACGGTCTGGCGTCTCCTGGCTAGGGACGAGGGCTGAGTCCTCCTACCTTGTAGAGGTCTGCCATCTCTCTTGGTAAGCTTAGGCCCTGGCACTCATGTAGCATACTTGGACCCCATAAAGCTTGAGCTTCTTGTTCCTAGAACAGTAGGGAATGGGGGTGACCTAGAGCCGGCACCTGTACCGGTTCCCCACTTCCTACCAATAGTACCCACTGCTGGACTCCCTACTGGCTCAATGAAGCCTGTCTCATCCATTGTGAACGACAGCTCTGCAGACCCACCCATGTTCCCGTCACTCAGCACCCATGGATGCCACACACCCACCCCATCCCGAGCTCCGTGTCCAGGTGCTTTGGGGAGCAGGTCAGCACGTTTTCGCAGCTTCGTAAGTGGGGTCAGTCAGAAAACTGTGGCCCTGGGGTAAATCCAGCTCTTTGCTTTCTTAGTTTTATTGGGACATAGACACACCCATTTATTTACACACTGTCTGAAAAGCCTAAAATGTTTACTATCTGGCCATTCACAAACCAGGCCCACTAAACCTGGCTCAGTAGAGTCCTTCATCTTGGTCCTCTGTAGGATGGCATTCCAGTGCCCAGATCATGGCCTGAGGCAGGTTCCATCTGTTGGGCCAGGTGCGGTAACCAGGAAGAGCGACTTCACAGTGATCTTTGTTCAGTGAATGAGCACATTCTAGAACATCAAAAGGAATATGCCAGTTGTGCCAGGCCCTCTCTAGGACATTGTCTCCATTGAGTTTCAGAAAAGCATGTGACACACAGATGACATTCATGTTATAAATGAACAAATGGGAAATTGGCAAAACCAAGGGTGAATCTTAGCTGGTGTATTCAAGGCACAGTCACCCTGAGTGAGTTTTGGAGCCTTGGAGCCGGGCCTGGGGACACATCCTTCAGGCCACAGCCTAGGGAAAGGTGAGAATGGAAGGGTATGTCTGCATGGGGGTGTTTTTTTTAGTTATGTGTACGTGTGTGGGGCGGGGAATGTGCATGTGAGTTCAGGTCCCCATGGAGGCCAGAGGTACCAGGCTGGCGCCGCAGTCAGTTGTGAACCTCCTGGCGTGGGTGCTGGGAGTGGAACTTGGGTCCTCTGTAAGAACAGTGTGTACTTTTAACCTTTGAACCATCTTCCCAGCTCCCTGCATGGGCAGTTCTAAAGTGGACGAAAGAAGGGAAGCTGGATGGCTTTGGCACCCTTGTGTAGGCTAGGAGGTGGCTAGCTGTGCACAATAGGACAGTGTCATCTTCAGCCAACAACCTGGACACACAGGAAAGATGAGTCAGGAGTGACTCGAGGATTGCCATGGCAACTGACCACTCAGAAGGTGACTCAGATGACGGGATGGTGGCGTACATACAGTAGAGGGCTTGGACCGTGTCCTCTAGCCTACCCTTCCGCAGGATCATTTCACAATACTGTGGATACTTTCCCCAGTGTTACCCTCTCCAGTTCCTCCTTCCCACACCTTCCCTCCCATAGACACACACCTTCACAGCCATTCCATGCCTGGGGCTCTCACCCTTCCCACAGCTCATCACAGCATGGGTGGTAGTGGACTCAGTGGGCCCTACACAGACCATTGGTAACACCTCAGTAGAAGAGAATGTGGGACTGACCTGGACAGATAGTGGATGCTCCACCCTCAGGTCACTCTTTTGATTGTTCATTCTAAGGCTGCCAGGACATCCTTTCTCATCCTTGCTTTATGCTTGCCTGCTGCGTAGGAGCCATAATCTCGCTCGGGGACTGGCAGGCTGTTTTTATACATAAAGTTTTATTGGAATGCAGCCATGGACATTAGTTTGCCTTTCATGGGTGCTTTTGTGCTCTGATGAAGTTGAACAGCTGTAGTCTGGCCCACAAAGCCCAAGACAGATAGCATGGAGCCTTTGCAACAGAAAATTTGCCGTTTCTAGTTATTTTCACTTGATCTCTACTGCTATGACCAGAAGCAATTTAGGTGAGGAAAGTTATCACTGAGGAATGTCAGGGCTGTAACTCAAGGAGTTTGAAGCAAAAACCACAGATGAATGATGGAGCCAGCAATGTGAGACCCTGTGTCATTTAAGTCTTTAGAAGGTCTGATGATGTCGTCCAGTGGCAGAGGCCTTGCCTAGCATGTACAAAGCATGGGCTTTGTTGTCCTTGTATTTGTGGGTTTTTGCAGGCCTGGCTGTCCTAGAACTCACACTGTAGACCAGGCTGGCCTCAAACTCACAGCGATCCACCTGCCTCTGCCTCCTTAGTGCTGGGAGCAGAGGCGTGCACCACCACTTCCCAGCTACAAATCTTGAGGTTTAACCCCCTGGTATCACAAAGAAAGATGAAAGAAATGAGGATTATTGTACCTAGACATTCTGTGAAGTAGGGTCACAGAATCCACGGGGCTTTGTGGAACCAGTGTAGTCCTCAGCTTCAAAGGGACATTTCGGGTCTAAGTAGATTTGGGCACAGCCATCCTTCCTTGTCCCTGTAGAGATGTCTGTGTCCTTGGGATTGGGAGCTAGGGTGGGGGTGTGCCATGTGCTTTCTCTGGCACTAAGAAGGAAGGAATGACAGCCATAGGATAAGGACATTGAGCACACGTCCACCTAGATCCGTCCCCTGGGACTGAGCCTCTGGGAGACCTTTCCACCCTGAAGTCGACATTCTCATGACGGTCTTTGCCAGCCAAGAGGACAGTGGCTTATGCTGGTCCCGTAGCAGACCTGTCCCACCTCCTGGACCTGTGCTCACTGACAGGAGACCCGCACTCTCTGGTCCCCAGATGCTCAGCCTGGCACCCCGCAACCTTCTCACACTAGACTCCTTCCCACTTCTTTCATCTGCTTTATTTGGATGTCCTAGAGCCCTTGGGACAGGTGACTCAGCATGATCCTGTTTCCCAACAGCCGAGTCTCAGTGGCCCTCACCCATCTTCGCTGATGCTCATTCTGTTAGATTATGGAGCCAGGAGGCTGCCCTCCTCATTATCCTGTTGATCATAAGCGCCTCTTCTTCAAAGTGGGGAGCCAGAAGTCCCTTCTGGAGGCCAAAGAGGGTTTTGTGGGTTTGTAAATGTATGTGCAGTGTGCGTGTGTGTGTGTGTGTGTGTGCATGTATGTACATGTGTTTCAAGACTGGAGATGGCAGTGGGTTCTTTTTCACTTCTCCACCTTGTATGTTGAGGGTGTTTCTCTGAATTCACTGCTTTAGCTAGTGATCCAGCCAGCTTGCTCTGGAGGGAGCCTGTCTCCACTTCCAGGTGCACCAGAGTCACGGGGGGGGCTGCCATAACCACCCAGCTCTTATGTGGGCTCTGAGGATCTGAACTCTGGTCCTCACACTTGTGAGGCAGGCCCTTTAGCCGCTGAGCCATCTTTCCAACCCTCCAGGTTTGGGTGGCAGAGAGCACCTGCTCATGAGGAGGACCCAGGAATGCAAATGTTTTGCCATCTTCCCTGATGCCAAGCTGGGTAGGGACAGGTGGGGGAGGTGCTGTCAGCTCTGCTCTTAGCCTCCTCCTCCTCTCAGTCACCACTAGAGATGGAGTAGACAGTTGTCACGAGGGCTCCCCTTGGTCCCACTTCCCCATCCTCGTTAACAGACCCTAGAGATGGTGAAGTCAGAGAGGAAAGAGGCAGTGTGCAGTTAGGCCCCTGCCACAGCATCCCTGCTGCCGTGCTGTAGCAGGGAGACTCAAGCGTGAAGCATTGTCCTCTAGTTGAAGGCTGACTTCTAACAAGCAGTTGACCATCTGCAAGTTAGCCCAGAACCACGTGTGGGTGAGTGGATAAGCCTTGCCCTTCCATATCCATCTGAGTCCAGGACCCAGCCAGGGGCCTTGAGGAAAGCCTTGTTGATGGCGCTAGTCTGGGTAGGGTATGGACCTCTGGGCCTCAGCGCCTGGCCAGGTGTGCATGAGCATGCAGTTCCTTGGTCGACCTGCTGTCTGCGTCGTCGGGATTTCCTCCCTAGGGCCACTTGGTGTCAGCCTATCAGAGTTGACTCTGCTGGAGAAGAAGAGGGGAGGGTGCGCTCGGTGTCCTCATCTGCCTGTGCCGCACTGCGGGTTCTACGCAGGGAAGCAAAGCAGTGCATTCCCTCGTTCTGACCAAGGTGTCACTGAGTTGAGGCTTACTCCAGGGTCTGTGCCACCACCTTGGCCTTCGGGCTATGAGACACCACCTAGACGCCCCAATGGTGTCTCAGACTGACCCAGGACATTGAGTGCAGGTCCCAGTCCCCAAGCCCACCTCTACCTCTCCACACAGGCCGTGGGGCAGATGGCCCCTTTTCCTTTGTGACAATATAGCCGCAGGGACGGGGGCATTTCATTCTGCACCAGGGTTCCAAGCTGCTGAGACAGATTGGTGGTGTGTGCAAGTCTGTGTTCCTCTTTAATCTTCCCCCTTCTCCTGCACCCCACTCACCTACTCTCCTGTTTTTCTTTCCATCCATTAGGCAATACTGAATGCTTCACAACCTTCGGAGATCGCCTAGCAACCTTCCTTAGGAATTCTGTCTGGCCCTGATTAGAAATCTGGAGTCAAGGCCCCAAGATTGATGAGTTTGCCTTGGGAGTCAGTGAAAAGGTGAAGCCAAAGGTCAACATGGGTCAGAAGGTCACGGGAGGGATCAAGACTGTGGACATGCGGGACCCCACATACCGACCTCTGAAGCAGGAGCTCCAGGGTCTGGATTACTGCAAGCCCACCCGGCTGGACCTGCTGCTTGATATGCCCCCCGTGTCCTATGATGTCCAGCTGCTCCACTCCTGGAACAATAATGACCGTTCGCTCAATGTCTTCGTGAAGGAGGATGACAAGTTGATCTTTCACCGGCATCCGGTGGCCCAGAGCACAGACGCTATCAGGGGCAAAATTGGGTACACACGTGGACTGCATGTGTGGCAGATCACATGGGCCATGAGGCAACGAGGCACGCATGCTGTGGTGGGGGTGGCCACAGCGGATGCCCCTCTGCACTCTGTTGGGTACACAACCCTCATAGGAAATAACCACGAGTCCTGGGGCTGGGACTTGGGGCGAAACCGTCTCTACCATGATGGCAAGAACCAGCCAAGTAAGACGTACCCAGCCTTTCTGGGGCCGGATGAGACGTTCATTGTCCCTGACTCCTTTCTTGTGGCCCTGGACATGGACGATGGGACCCTGAGTTTCATTGTGGATGGACAATACATGGGAGTGGCTTTTCGGGGACTTAAGGGTAAAAAACTGTATCCTGTAGTGAGCGCCGTCTGGGGCCACTGTGAGATCCGCATGCGCTACTTGAACGGACTTGATCGTAAGTGTTCCCTGCCTTGTCTAAAGTAGCGTCCTCCCACACATCCCTGTGGTCCTGGTTAGTTTATGGAGTTGTTGGACTTAGAATGTCTTCAAGTCAATAGCCCAGTATTTGTAAATCCACGCAGGCCATGTGTCTTAGTTTCTATTGCTGTGAAGAAACACCAGGACCATAGCAACTCTTAGAAAGGAAACATTTAATTGGGTTGGCTCACTTACAGTTTCAGATGTTCAGTCCATTATAATCATGGTGGGGAGCATGGCAGTGTTTAGGCAGACATGGTGCTGGAGTGAAGAGCTGAGAGTCCTACATCTTGCAGACAAGAAGTCTGGGTGGTGTCCTGAGCATTGGAAAACCCAAAGCCCACCCCCACAGTGACACCCTACCTCCAACAAGGCCATACCCACTCTAACAAAGCTACACCTCCTAATACTGCCTCTTTCTATAAGATTATGGGCACCAAATACATTCAAACTACCACACCATTCTTGACCTATGTCTGGCTAAATGAGAAATTCTGTCCAGAGCCTGCTGAAATACCTGGCAGTGCTTCATGAATAAGCAGAGGATGGCTGGATGGACAGACGGATGGACAGATGGATGAATGGCCAGTGAAGGATGGATGGATGGATGGGTGGATGATGGAGCGGTCAGATGAATGGATGAATAAATCATGGTTAATGAGCAGATAAATAGATGAACGGTTTTTATTATCCTCTGATTAACATGCTTCCAGCCTTGCACTGTAGTTGTCCATATTCTAGCACAGTAGCCAGTGTCACCAAGGTGAGCTTTGTAGCCTTGCGGATGCTCTGGCTTCTTAGATAAGTGAAAGCCAAGGACCTTTTTCAATCATGATCCAGATTCTGAGTTTCTCTCCCAGAGCTCGACACTCCTTTGCACAGAAGTCCTGAGAAAGACTTGCTTAGTCTCAGAGTGGAGACTGTGCTGAGTCAGCAGTGACTTCTGCCTGTCCTTTTGGAAAAAGGTGTGGTTTTTCTCTCTGCTGAAATAGCTTGCATGCAGCAGCATGAAATAGCTATGCTGGTGGTGGCAGGTGCAGGTCCATGATGGCCCAGCATGGGTGGGACCCGGAGCTGTGTTAACTGGAGTCCTGGTGCTCCAGAGCCACCCACATCAGGCTCCTCTCTGGGAGCTCATTTCATACAGGGGTGTCTCCTGTGGTCTGTGTGTTTCATCTCCAGAAGGGGGTGAGCCAGAAAGCACCAACCACCCATGGCTGGTTTTAAGGCAGATTTGACCTGACACTCCAAATCATAGCCCCAGCCTGTGATGAGTGATAGGTGTGGCTCTCACTGATGTCAGGAGACAGTCCTCGACTGGCCTGTCATCTCTGACCCTGCAGGATCCCCCAAGTCTACCTTTGGGAGACATTGGAATGTTGAGAGCAGCCAGAAGCTTCTTCCTCTTCCTTTCCGTGTTCTCCCCGGGGTTTGCCCGGATGATGACAGGGAGCCAATCACTGGGTCGAGGTGTCTGCAGTGCAGTGTCTCCGCCTATTCCACCTTTTCCTGTGCAGTGCAGCGCAAGGGGCATGGCACTCCTGGCAGAGTGGCCCAGCGTGCACCTAGAAGGGAGCCTCCCTAAGGAAGTCATCTCAGGCCTAGACCGGGAACTGGCAGAGCCAGTTCTGGGAGTCTGTCTCCCTCAATTACAGAAATAGATGGCATAAGTCCACAGCCAAATTCACAGGGGTGGGCAGAGACTGGGATTGCTAGGCACAGGTGTCCTGGCTTAGGTTCTCAGGGAAGCCTGGCTCTGGGCCTGCCCGCCTCCTCCCTGTGGAGGAGTGGTCAGTAATGCCGCAGGGAGGTTCATGCTCCTTCTCTGCAGACTGACATGATAGGTGGGAGGATTGCAGGCTACTGTTGTCTCCCAGACGCCACATCTGGGCCCCATGAGAATTCCCCAGCCTTGTCATTTGGGAACAAACAGGCCTGCCAGGGTTTTCATGAGCCCTGAGAATTTGCTTGGAGGGGCCTGGGGTGTGTTTGCCCTCGGCAAGCCACGCATAGCGCACATGACATTTTCAGCAGTGGCATCCTAGAGGCCCAGACACATGTCCAGTGAACAGATGGAACTCTGCTTAGCTCTGCATCAGGTGTGGGGGCTGCACTCCAGACTAGCTCCTTTCCCTGTCGCTGGGACAAACACCCGAGCAGTGCAACTGAGGGAAGGAGCCTTGGCTCACAGTTCGAGGGGTCCAGTTCATCATGGAGAAGGCATGAGACAGCTAGTCACTGTAATCATCCATAGTCAGGAAGCAGAGGAAGGTGAATGCCTGCTTTCTCCTTTTTCTTCAGTCCAGAGCTCCAGCCCTACTGGCCGGGTGGGAGAGTGAGAACGGGAGCATCCATCATGGCAGCTAAGATCCAGATAGACTCAGAATGTCACATTAAGTTACTTCTTGATCAGTGATACATACTCTGGGTTCTCTCCAACTTAACTGAGTGCCAGAAAACACCAAGACCCTTGGCTTCTCCTTTTCCATAGTCCTGGTTGTGTATGTTTGACTCTGGAAGATGCAGATAGGAACATGGATGTAGTCATTTCCTGGGGTGCTGAGCAGGACATCCGAGGGTGGCATGTTATCATTAGCCTTACAAATGCCAGGGGAGAGTAGGGAGAGGTGGTCTGTGTTAGAGCCATCACCTGCTTGCACTGGCGCCTCAGGGCATTGTTGAGGGGTGACTCATGCCTTACCAGGATTCCTTGGCTGATGGTAGGCAAGAGTAGCTGCCATGACAGTTGTCTGGTAAGAGATGACTGGGCTTGAGGCAAGGCAAGAGCTGCAGTGATGATAGAGGCAACCATATTCTAGAGTGCACACCTCAGTAAATTGTGCGTAGGAAATGAGAAAGCTTGGTAAGGATATGACTCCAGGTATTTGGCCTGAGCAGGTTGAAGGGTATGTCCACAATCAGAAAGATGGGACATACCCTAGATGGGACAAAGCTAGGAGGGAGGACCATGGACAGGTGGACCTACAAGCCTGGAGTTGGAGACACCAGACGTTCATCCATATATAGATGGTATTGGAAGTGATGCTTCTTGGGCTGGGGGTGTTGCATAAGGGTAACAGCTTGCCTAGCATGCACAAGGTCCTGGGTTCCATCCCCAGCACACTAAAGCGATAAGTACACCATGACCCTGGATGAGAGTACTCAGAGGGATGGGAGAGCCAGGCCTGAGGGCTGACGCTGGACGCTGTTAGAAGCAGGAAGCCCAGGAGAAGCAGGCCACGTGTGCAGAGGGTCCCAGGAGATGCTATTGTGTGCCAAGGGAAGGGTTTCAAGAAAGACAAAGTAATGGCAGGTCAGAAGCGCTGGCAGCTGCCTTGGCAACAGGAAGGTTGTTAGGGACCTCACCAGGAGTCATGTGGGTGGAGCAGGGTTAAGGCCTGGTGCCTGATGGAGGAAGGATGCTATACTCGTTTCCTGGGACTGCCGAAACAAATTACCCTGAGCCAGGCATCTAAAACAGCAGAGATATATTCTGTCACAGTCCAGGAGGCCAGCTGTCCGAGATGAAGCTGTCAGAGGGGTCCTTGGACCTCTCAGAGGCTCTGGGGGAGAATCAGATCCCTGCCACCAGCAGGCCTGACTGCTGTTGCTCAGTTCGTAGCTGTCACTCCCTCCCGGCCTCTCTCTGCTCTTGCCCAGTTCTCAGTGTACCCACCCTCTCCTGCTGCTCTGGCTGCCCCACCACCGTGGAGACTTCTCCTTGCTCTGGGGAGACACGTTAACCTGCCCTGCCAGGACTTCCTTCAGGGAGTCACCCCATTCAGGAGACATTCTAGTGCCTCTCTCAGAAACACTGGCCTCATGAGGACAACAGATACTCAGGGTTTGGAGGACAGGGACCAGGAGCACCTCTGTCACTTGGAGAGATGTCAGTTGTCCTTCCCTGGCTCCTCTTGTGAGAACTGCTTAATACAAAGAATAAACACAATGGCTACTTCCACTCAGAACATTCTAGAATATTCCCATGGGTCTTGTCACTGCCAGCTGCTTGTAGGAGTGAGCCCCAGGTCAGCCATCGGTACCATGGGGGGTGGGCAGCATGACCTGGAGGCCCCTCTGAATGTGACTTTCCTTGATCCTTTAAGTCATGGACTGGGCATACAACACTTGCCTTTTTCTTTAAAAATCCCATTTGTGCATGTGCATATGACTGCTTTAGTGTGTGGAGTGCATGGGTGTGCAGGGGTGCACGTGCAGGCATGCACTGTGGGTGTACTTGCAGGGTGCACTGCCTAGGTGCATGGGTAGTGGTGCATTGAGGGGGTACATAGGTGGTGATCATGTGCAGTGGTACATTGTGGGGGTACATGTGTGAGGATGCATTGCAGGGGAACATGTATTGGAGTGCATGTGGGGGGATGCATTGCAGGGGTAAGTGTGGGGTGCATGTGCCTATGGAAGTCCAAGATTGATGTCAGGAAGCATCCTCAATAACTATTCCACCTTAATCATTGAGGCAGGTTTCTCAGTCAAACTTAGAGCTCACTGATGTGACTCATCTTTCTAGCTTTCTTGCGGAACCCATCTCTATCTTTCAATGCTGGAATTATAGGCAGATTGCCATGTCCAGTTGGCATTTACTGGGTCCTGGGGATCCAAATTCTGGTGCTCACATTTGCACAAGTGCTTCTCTGCTTAAGCGGTCTCTCCAGCTAACCTTGTGTTTTTGAGGCTTCATTTGGGTCAGGTTTTTTTCAGAGTACCCCAAGAGTCACAGGTTTGGGGCTCTGGGACAGTGAAGATCTGACTAGGCCACTAGGAAGCTGTTCCTCTTAGAAATGCAGAAGTTGGCATATGGGCTCTTCCAGGTCCTCGACCTTCTGCTCCTGGAAATATATTTGCTTTACTTCCGGTGTCATTGCTGCACATTCACCTTATCTATCATAAACGACAAATATCAGTGACTTCCTAAGATAAGTGGCCAGAGGTCCCAGCCAGCAAGACATACTCACCTGATCAGTGGGACAGCAGTGGACACTTGGGCTATGGATGGAGCAGGGAGCAAGCTTGGCCAGAAGTACTGAGGTGGGAAAGACTTCCTTGGGTCCTGGTAGTGACCAGCTGAGATTGGTACAGTGTCTGTCTGCCCAGAACAAGCTCTGTGTACTGTTTCTCCTACAAGGGAGGGAAATGTGACATGTTTGTTCTTGTTTAGAGTGCCTGTTTCACTCTGATTGTATTTGCAGCTCGATGCATCACCACAGCCATTAGCTACCCTTCCTGTAGCTGATCCTGGAAGGCCCCACAGCCTATAACCATATTATGGGAGCTCCCCACCCGCTGTGTGCCTGCTTTCTGCTTGGGTGAATGAGTTGGCTACTGCCTCCCTTCAGAGTCCTTGGTCCTTTGTCCTTGGGTTCCTGATGTCTGTTTCCCCATCTCTACCCAGGTCCATAGCATGTGCTCCACCTCCCATGGTGGCAGTGGTGGCAGCTTCAGTGTCAGTCCTGAAACACAGGAGCTGGAGCAGGGTCTTGTAGAGTCCTAGTCCTCTTGTTTGGGAATTTTCTTCACGGGGGGTATCTGCGAGGTGACCTGAAATCACAGTGCCAAGGGCTGCATGGTGGGAGTATCAGCTGGGCTGGTGAAGCTCTTGCTCCATATTCACTGACTCCCGGTGCTCCTGCAACAGCCCTTCAGCCTGTAGGGAAGCCCCTCTACCTCCCAAGTGGGACTGAGCCACATCCTTCAGGAAGACTACACTGGGCAGCCCCAGGCCCTTTGCCTAGTGACACCGGATGGTAGTGTTCCCAGACAAAGAGGAGGAAGCACAGAGGTCCCCACTCTGCCATGCAGGAGGGCCACCTTGCAACTGCCAGGTCCTGGCCAAAGGCTGCAGTGAAGCCTTCTGGTTTCAGGGCCTAGTTGGCCATGGATACATGGAGCTCCTTTACTTCATCCTCCTGCCTCCAGGCTCCTGGTGATGGCACTGCGTTGTCTAGGATAGGCTCTATTTCAAAGCTTCCCATTAAAAACCTTTGCTACTTGAGTTTCTCTCCTGAGAAGCTGTGGCTGCAGTTTTCCGTGCCTACGTGCATGTGTGCATGCATATGTGCGAGCAAGTGAGCGATGTGTGTGTGTGAGTGCTGGCACACCCATGCCACCAGATTGTACTCAGGTCATCAAGTTTTTATTCTGTGGGCGGGGTGTAAGTGTGGGTGGGTGCATATGCACATACTTGTATGTGAGTGGGTGCATATGCACATACATGTATGTGGGTGGTGCTTATGCACATGTATGTGGAGGCCAGAGGGCAGCTTCAGGTGTCATTCCTTGAGTACTTTCCACCTTGCTCTCTTGACCTGAGGCTGCCCAGTTGGCTAAACTGGCTAGCCAGTGAGCCCCAGGGATCCTCCCTTGTCGCCTCCCCAACACTGGGATTATGAGTGTGTGCCGCCATGCCTAGCTTTTCTCATGTGCTCTGGGAACTGAACTCAAGCCTTCATTCTTTGATGGCGATCACCTTCTAGACTGAGCCATCTCCCCAGCCCAGTCTGTTCTTTTTCAGTACAGCTGGTGTAAGGTGCAGCTTAGGTACCAGTCTAATTCATTTGTCCGAAGCACCCAGTGGCTTCACTGCAATCAGCATCAGACCATTCGCCAACTCCCAAAGAATCTTGCACCTGTTAGCAGGTTCCATGTTCTCTCAGACAGAGAACCCAACCTTCAATAATGTTTAATGTTATTTATTCATTTGGTGATGAGGTCTGAGTCCAGGGCCTTGTACATGCTAAGCACATGCCCTACCACTGGGCTATGTCTCCAGCCCACAAAGGGGTTATTTTTAATGTTTTGAGGCACATTGGTAAATGTTGAAATTCAGAAGAATGCACTTAGCATTGCAGAAATGGCTCTGTAAAATGCTTGCCTTGCAAGAATGCGGACCTGAGTTTGACCGCCCCAGAACACGCTTAAGACAGCCAGGTATGATGTGTGCACATGTAATCCCAGCACTAGGGGGGCAGAGAACCAGGCGGATGTTTGAGGCTAGCTAGCCAGCCTCTCCACTTGGTGAATTTCAGGCCAATGACTCTGTCTCAAAACAGGCAGCAATATGGTGGATGATTGTCCTAAGGAATGCTGGCTAAGGTTGTCCTTTGGCCGTCACATTCACACACATGCATATATGCCCCCCACCATGTTCATCTGCACACGCATGAGCATGTATGTATACACAAAAGAATAAGTGTACACATTGATAAAAGAACTCACTTTTTCAGTGGTGTGAGATGTGGAGGGGAAGGTCTCATTCTGGACCTTTTTTTTTCCCGGGATCTGGGGGAGCACTGAGCAGTCCCACGTGTGTGTTTGTGCCTGGTCCCAAGCAGAGTGAGAAGGGTCTGCCCACCCTTGGGACGTTCAGAAGGCTGAGAAAAAGACTGAAGAACTCTCTGGGGTGCCAGCTGGCCAGGGCCTCCTCTGCAGGACAAAGGGCCTGGGCTCTCAGTGGGCAGGACAGAGGGACCTCGGAGACTGCGAGGGGCAGCTATTATTTAATCTGGACCCCTGAAACAACTCTGCCACGAGTTCCTCTGACTGGAAAGCATCCTCCTGACTATGCTTGGGACAGTGCAGGGAGGTGACCTCAAGTACCTTGGTGTTCTAGCTGCAGCTAAGCTGGCATTTCCAGTTTCCCTGTCAAGCTGAAGGAAGCCCAGAGACCTGGGGCTCCTCCAGCCCTGACCTATTGGTCACCATGACTCTGAACACCACCTTGGCTCTGCTACTGGGTACACATGACTTTGGCTAGCATTTCTTTTTTAATAATTTTATTTGTTTACTCGTTTGTTTTATTTATTTCACATATATGTGTACTTTGCACACATGTGAAGATCAGAGGACAACATGTGGGTGTTGAATCTCCTTCCACCATGTTCACCCTCCAGAGATTGATCTTGGGTCATCAGACTTGTTGACAAGTGTCTTTATCCACTGAGTTAGCGCCAGGCCAGTTCTCTGTATGTCCTGGGCAATACAGAACATGGATGCCAATACAGAACACAGGGTGCCTGGAATTGGATCCGAACCTCTACCTTTTCTGTTCCGTATCGTCCTCTGCTTTAAAAAGAAGGCAAGGACAGTACCTGAGAGGCTCTCGAAAGCAGAAGCTAGGTAGCACACAAGGACCTCCCTTCCAAAACCTGTCTGGAATGAGGGAATGCTGAGGAGAATGGACTCTCATTTGCCCTAGAGCCGTTCACACGGAAGGTACCTTTTGTCCAGACAGGGCACAGGTAGCCCCACATGTGACCAGGATCAGCTCCTTTAGGTCCCAGCCTCATCCCTTCCAGCAGGGCAAGCATAGGCAAGTTCTCTAGATGCTTTCAGTTCCATTTTCTGTAAAGGGAACGTGAGCATCAGCGGCCTCTCTGGTTACTCCGCTGCAGTTGGTCACTGTTGGGAGAGCAGATGAATCCCAGTTCGCAGAGGGCTTCTGAACCTACCTGGCCTCATGCAACTTTCTCCGCAGCCACCACCACAAGTCAGAATCTAAAATTGTATTTGTTAGTGATCTGCTTGTTAAAATCCACTCAGTTCAGTGCTAACCCTGGACATGTTGTAAGCATTGTTTCGTCTGTTCTAGAACCTTCTTGAACTTTGCTAAGGTTCTCCTTCTCTTTCCTGGTTTTCCCAGCTGAGCCCCTGCCACTCATGGACCTGTGCCGGCGTTCGGTGCGCCTCGCTCTAGGAAAGGAGCGCCTGGGTGCCATCCCTGCTCTGCCGCTACCTGCCTCGCTCAAGGCCTACCTCCTCTACCAGTGACCCACATCCCAGGACTGCCACATGACAGCCACCTGGTGCCAACTCACCAGGCCGTTGGAGTCCACCGACCCCTGCGCCTGGGATGGATGTCCACCCCCAGCCATGGGCAGATGTGTCCTCTCATCCTACCAGCTGCCTCTGCTAGGTGGACCAATGCCAATGGACTTCTCTCCTCCCTTCCCAACACTGGCTGAAGCAGCAGCATCCAGGCCCTCCCCTGAACAGATGCAGAGAATAAACTTCTATGGAAGCCTCTGTCAGGCTCCTGACTGCTCTCACGGAGTGGGCTGCTCCTACCCTGCAGCCCCCTGGGGGTCCTGGGAGGAGAGATTAGTGGGAGATGCCAGGGCTCCAGGGCAGATTCCCAAAGCAGGAATGGCCAGGACAAGGCACACAGATGAAACTCAGGATGTCACATACCATGGACACTTGAGACAGGACCCCAGGTTGGACCCTTCCTCGGGCCAGTGAGTGCCCGGCTTCAGTGCCAGCTGTCGGTGCTCCACGCCCTATATTTATTCTTTAAACAGTAACAAAGGCCATTTATTTATTTCATTTAGAAAGGAAACCTTGTTGGGTCACCTCCCTTGGTGTGTTCTGTTGCTCCCACACACACACACACCTGCCACTTCCCAGGAATGTGTATGCCACACCTGTCCCTTTTCCTGGGACATGCCTTTGGCATATGAACTGGCGTGCACAGACACAAGGGTGTCATTGTGTAGATCCCTTGACCCAGTTTCCAAAGGGCTCTGCACCAGCACGGGATCAGGCCCCAAGGAGAAATTAGAAAACTGCGCAAGTCTGCACGTCCCCAGGTAGCTGCTTACCTTGAGTGTTCATACATCATTGCGTGTGTCTGGGTCTCTTGTCTTCCATGAGATTTGAATTTCGCACCTGATTTTTCCGGTGTTTCCTATGGGCATCCTTGAACTCCGGGCCTGGAGGACCGTCAGGATAAGCAGAGTGAGTGGGGTTCCCAACCCCTAGGAAAGCTATAGCAAAGCAGGGTGAAAGAGACCAAGAGCAGAGTGGAGCATTGTGAGACCCCGCACCTCTCAGGCTCAAGAGCCATATAGAGCAGCACTCATGACCCCACCACACACACCCTCGAGCCTCAGGAGTGGGGGGTAGGACGGCAGCAGGTGATGGCTGTTTGTCCCCAGCAGCACCCTTATGGAGCATTCCAGCACCTGCTTCTGATCTCTTGCCCTTTCTTTTACTTTGAAATCAGCTCCCTAAATTGGAAATGTAGCCCAGTTGGTAGCGTGCTTGCCTAGCCTGCAGGAAGCTCAGGTTCCATCCCCTGTACTAAGGAAAATCAGGCATGGTGAACCACCTGTGATCCCAGAACTCAGGAGGTGGAGGCCGGAAGACCAGGAATTCAGCTGCATGCTGAGTTGGTGGCCACCCAGGGCTGTGTGAAACTTGTCCTCTTAAAAACAGAAAAAGAAAAGAAACCAACTCCCATTGAGTCTGAGCTTTGCTCGTTTCTGCACAGGTACAATAAATGACTTTATGTTGAAAATGTTTAATATATTTACATATATATATATTTGTAAGCATTGTTGTAAACAGCTGCTGTAGGTACCTTCCCCCCAGTCTTCCAGTGGAGTCTAATTTTTAAAGCACAAAATTGGTGCCAAGACTAGATAAAGAATGTAAATTATTCCCTTCATATTTTGAATTTTTGGAGTCTTTTTGTTTGTTTGTTTGTTTCCTTTTGGGGCCTTGTCAGATTGTAAAATTTCACTTGTTCCTATTTTGGAATGGGTCATGTTCAACTGTACAGATCCCAGCTTCTCTTCTTGATCCAGCTGTACCTGATGGATGCTGGTGAATTGCCAGGCTCTCCTGAATCCACCATACTCCATCACCCCAGGTCACCACCCCTCCCTGCTGTCCCATCAGCATAAAGCCTCGTGGCATGTATAGTTTGAAACCCCCGTTCTGTTCTATTTTATGATGATTCATAACAGTAACCTAATAAAGGAAAGTTTGTTAAAATATGAAACCATTGAGTCCTTTGTGCCTTGTGGGAGGGGAGCGGGGCCCCTCAGCCGGCCAGCGATACTGCCTACTGTGTTGCTTGCCACTCCTTGACCTGGCCTAAGAGTGGGATGCTTGCCAGAGAGTCGGGGATCATCCTAGGATACACCTCACTTTTGCAGAAAGCTTGTAACCCCAGCAACTCACCAAGCCTAATAGGAAGTGATTCCACCTGCTGCTGAGGCCCCTTTAAGCCTTGCTTAAAAGCTTAGGGTGAGAGTTGGGGAGATGGCTCAGCTTGCCAAGTGCTGTCACACAGCATGGGGACCTAAGGGTCGGAGTACCAGTGTAAAAAGCTGTGCTCAGCGGTATGCGTCTGTAATCCCAGTACTGGGGAAGCAGAGGCCAGCCAGTCGTGCCAAATCCATGAGCTCCAGGTTCAGTGAGAGGACCCTGTCTCAAAAGCTAAGGTGGAGTGTGACTGAGAAAAACACGTGATGTCAGCCTCCAGCCTCTGCCTGCTTATATGTGCACACAGGCAACACAGGTACAAGAACTAGGAGGACTCAAGTTGAATGGAGCTAGTTAGGACCAGCAACAGCCGGCACAGCGCCCACCGAGTCCAGTCCACAGAG
>LOJH01000516.1:25403-51627 GCA_001685095.1 Ellobius talpinus | reverse complement strand
TGTAGACCAGGCTGGCCTCGAACTCACAGAGATCCGCCTGCCTCTGCCTCCAGTCTTTCTCCTCTGATCACGTGACAGGCGACTTCCTTTGCTGTTTCATAGCTACTTCAATGTCTTCCCTAAATTAGATCTTTCCCTTACTTTTTAAGGTTCCTTTGCATAACACAAGCACATGGCAAAGCACTCTTGTGGTGGTCAGAGGACTAGTTGCAGGAATTCAGTCTCTCTTCCCATCATGTGTGTCCTGGGGATGGACTACCAGCATCAGTCTTAGACACAAGTGCCATTATCCATAACCATCTCACTGGCTTTTGCTTATACCTCAGTCACAGAAATCTCATTCTGGTTTGTTTTCCTATACATAGTAAAATTTCAACCATTCTCTCCTTAAAGAATCTCTTATCAGTCAATTGTATAACCCTTTAAAAGTTCTTAAAATCTTTTAAAATCTTTTCATTGTCTAGCAAAATTCTTTTATAAGGACTCTCTCATTCAAATTTCTCTTTAAATTCACTACACAAACTCTTATTGGCTTGCTTTTCATTTCCCAACTCCTCTAACAGGAATGACCTTGTCTTTCCTTTCTCTACTGGGTTATTCAACAGGAATTTACTAAGCACTTAGTAAATTATAAGAATCCATCCAAAGAGCTCAAGAAATACAGAGAAACAAGCACAGGTTGAGTCTTTGAGACAGACCCATCGGGCACATCACAGTCCTGCTTCAAAGCTCAGTTCCAACTCTCAGACACTTTCCTTGAGCATGTAAGCCTAATAATTTCTCACTCTTGAGTGCAGGACTTGCACCAAATAATTCTTCTGTAGCATACAATTTACACTACAATACTAATACATTACATATGGTCTTATATACTTAATAATTATGTCAATGCATATATCTGACAAGGATTATATATACTTTATACTTATTTTTAGGGAGAACAGGTTTTAAACTTTAATATATGTTCAATGGCAGATTCACGTTTAGAATATAATAGTCATAAAATTCATTGATGGAGAAAATATTAACTAGATAAAAAAACAAAACATATCCTTTAAGCTTCCACCTTAAAGGACTGCCAAAACAAAAATGAGATAAACAAGAAAATCTAGTTCTCCAATCCAATTCTATAACTCCTCTATGCCAGTTATATTATCAGGAAGTGTCTACATTTAGATGCACTTGTATTTATTAACAACACATTTATCCGATATTCTTTGCCATAATTAAATAAAATCATAACGTAATTTTTTATTTTCATAGAGTAATGACTATTTTAATTTAGTAATATTAAAAATATTCGGATAATAAACTGTAACTATTTTATGTAGAATCATAATGAATAAATGACTGATGTGCTAAACATTGGTTTTGTAACTTGTAATGGTTGGTATTATAATTTATAAATATCACTTACCTTCAAAAACTGCTAATAATAAGTCAGGATTAGTCTTTATATCTTGAACCCCTTGCCATGGCATTACAAATGGCTCTGTGTTAACAATTCTTGAAGGATTGTCATTGGATGGATCATAAAGTTTTGAAGGGAGACTATTAAATTCAATAAGATGTATGTAGGCCAGCCACGCCAGACAGCGATCATCTGTCTTAAGATACTCAGCTACAATTGCATCATTAGCCAATTTTAATGCATTCTAGGGAAAATAAAAGTAATTTAAAAATTATTTTAAAAATACATTCCTATCCACAATAAGATTCAAATCTAAAGAAAAACTATTATAACTGATTCTTAAATATATAAGTTAAAAAAAATTCTTTTTCTTTTTTTTGGTTGCTTTTTTTCCCCGAGACAGGGTTTCTCTGGGTAACTCTGGTTGTCCTAGAACTCACTCTGTAGACCAGACTAGCTTCAAACTCACGGAGAACCACCTGCCTCTGCCCCGAGTGCTGGGATTAAAGGTGTGTGCTAGCACTGCCCAGCTTGTAAATGAAAATTCTTATAGAGATCAACACAGATTATACTACCTTAGTTTATGAAGTACTAGTGAAATAAGATGAAAAGTATTAAGTTTCCTTACACTTAAAATCTAATAAATAAAAGACAAAAACAAACAAAACAAGCACAGTGAACAAACACACACCAAGCCCAAATCAATACAGGTGATTTTCTTTCAGATTGTATTTTAAGGTTTAGTTATTAAGTACCTAAAACAATCTTTCCATGTTTCCTTGTAAGAACTCTAAAAAAGACAGTGTGCCAACCAAACAAAAGTAGAATGCCATTACAACTTACGTGTACCTAACAAAAAGGGGATTCAAATCCAAAGCCTGGGCCTTACAATCCAGCAATGCTTCTCATGTCTTAGACCAGTACACACACTTTCCATGAAGTTAAACACCAAAATACATGTTTACCTGTAAAATTGCAAGTGCGCTTTGGCACCTCCCAGTGAATATGTGCAGTTGAACTCTAAACAAAAGAGCCTCTAAAAGCTGAAACGACAGAATATCTGATATTTCCCGCTTGGCCGCTCCCATCAGAAACTGCACCATCCTCTCACATACGTAATCCTTTTCTTCAAAGGTGCTTTCTAGGTGTAGAAACTGATTGAAAGAGTTTCAAATAATTAATCTTGCTATACAGAATAAACACGATAATTTTTGTCTTTCAATTAAGACAGTGACTGCTTCAACAGATGTACAATTTATGAAAAGAGTAACTATAAGAATGTATAAATCTACTTTCCAGTGTAATATCATAATCTGTCCTTCTTTCACAAAAATAGTATATAGAAACTAAAACAATAAGATGCACTATCCAGATCATCCCTGAAAGGAATTCACTTCATTTCTCTGAATCAACATACAGTGACAAGACCACGATACACATACAAAGCTTACATTTATGATCATACATGGTCTGTGTTACATAGGAATGTGACTATTTAAAATTAGAAGAATAGCATCTGTGGGCTGGAGAGATAGATAGCTCAGCAGTTAAGAGCTGCTCCAGAGGTCTGAGGTTCAATTCCCACCACTCACATAGTGGCTCACGATGATCTGTAATCCAGACCCAGGGGTTCCACATCCTCTGGCATCCAAGTCAACAGACACACAAGTGGTACACAGACAGACATGCAGGCAAAACACTCATACACACAAAATATAAAAAAATTTAATCTGTATTAGAAATGCACGACACATTAAAGATCAAGCAAATTTAAGGAAAATATATATATCTTTTTAATATTCTTTCCTTGGAAAATCTTGTGATCATCAACAGCAACAACTTCAGTATAAGCCTCCAGATTCTAAACAAATAAAGCCTTTGCTATTCAAGCCTACTCAGCATCTCAACTCAAAAAGGACAAGTTATAGTAATCAGTTCATTTATTAAGAGGTATTATGCTATCCAAATTCATGTTCACAAAGTAAATGACAAACATGAGGCCTGTTAGCACAGAATTGTCACAAAGCTGAGGAAGGAGTACTATTTTAACTCAGGAGTTTGAGCCAAGCTAACCAACACAGGAAATCCAATTTCAAAGGAAAAAAAAAGTAACATTGATCACCACTGGAATGTGACTCAGTGGTGATATGGGTGCTTACCGTTTACAAGGCTCTGGTCTAAGTCTCAGCTGACTTAGAAACAAAGAAAGATATCTGATAACATATTCATCTAGAAATTGATCAAATTTAATGGTTCCTGAGTTCAGTGGACAGAAGTTATTCCTGAGTTCAGATACTGACAAACATGAATCCTTTTCACAAATGGATCAATTATCATTTTAGGTTTAGATAAGAAAAAAATCTCTCAAAGAAAGATACAGTACTAGCAGAAATTACAGGTAAGACTACATAAACAGTGAAGAAAAATTAAAAATAATCCCAGGAATCATAATTTTATACAACAGAAGAAGTTTAGAAAAATAAAATTTTTTCATGTTTTGTGAAACTCCTTTAACTTTGTCCAAATGAAAACTACATAATAATTTATTTAATCATCTCATTTCTCTTTAACCAATAAATCTGTCTTCTTTAAATAGTCCTCATGTTTCATCAAAAATCTATCCTCATAGAAGTGACTGGGAACCTGAGAATCTGGTAAGCAAATCCACATACTGATAAAGTATAATCTATTAAGATACATACCAACAATGAAGATGTTCCAAGGAATTATGAGCAGAGCATACATATCAAACACAAGCCTGCTAGCTTTTCTACTTACAGTCCAAAAGCTTTGATAGTCAGGAGCATATTCAACAGCTGTTTCACACATTTCCTGCACCTCCTCCTTGGTCCCTCTTTTTGAGAACAATCTGAGGTAATGGCACCAAATTTCTGGATTGTCTTTATTGTTTTCCAGTGCTCGAGCCAGTACATTCAAAGCAGAATCCAAAGATTCTGAACACAGTCTGTACATTTAAAAAATAGGGCAAGTGTTCCATTATAAGAGCAGGTAAGGCTGAAGCTCGCACGTGCCTAGCAAGCACATGGCACCTGGTTCAAGCACCAGCAGTGCAGAAACTAACTAAATAAAATATATTACAACATTTAACATCTAAGTAGAGCTAATCAAATGAACCAAACTAAAACTCTACTTTCTATAAGAACCTACAAGAAGCCAGGACCACAATGATAAAAAGTAATAAAAAGTAGAAACTCAGTAAGCATTTACCACAGATAAAACATAATGTAATAAAAGCACTAAGATTATCAACTTCAAATGTGATCTATGTACATATTCAGCAATACTTTTTATGATTTATACTGTTTGAAAACAGGAAAAGTTAAACAACTCTCTCTCAAGGCCAGCTACTGCTGGCACAAAATATCAAAGCTTTCAATATAATAGTTCTTTTCACCTCAAAGGCTTGCTATCTCTTAAAGAAGATAATTCTCTCATGATCCTATTCACAGAGTAATGTACAGTTCTTTTGTCCTTTACTCAATAACGAGTAAGACAAGAAAGCACTGTAACTTACCCCATTCTTGTGGAAATCACACACAGGCAACTTAAATAAGACTATGTTCAGGTATGTGTGGTTTATCACAGCCTTCTTTAACAGTTTAACTAAGTTTTAAGATAAGTCTTTCCCAGTAGACTACTTCTCATTATACTTTAAAATTACACTGTAAACATTATTCCAGGCTTGTTCTCCACTATTAAAAAGTCCAGTATGAAGTTTGTAACAGAAACTACTAGCTGTTAAATATATTATTTATCATAACTTGAAAATAACCACATGCAGAAAAAAAGACCAATTCCATCAGAATTTGAAGGTGTTTAAGTAAACTTTAATCTCCATTGCAAATTAACTCCAAATTTAAATCTTTCCTATTCTCATCAAAATTTTATTAAAAGACTTTTGTTTTTGTTTTTCGAGACAGGGTTTCTCTGTAGCTTCAGAGCCTGTCTTAGAACTCACTCTTTAGACTTAGCTGGCCTTGAACTCGCAGAGATTCGCCTGTCTCTGCCTCCTGACTGCTGGGATTAAGGGCGTGTGTCACCACTACCTGGCTCCTTTTTGGTTTTTAAGACAAACTATCACTATGTAGCCTTGGCTGGCCTGGAACTCACTATGTAGACTAGGCTGGCCTCAAACTCACACAGAGCCACCTGCTAAGATTAAAGATGCATGTGCAACAAACTTCAGCAGAATTTATCACCTGTTATCCATTAAATAATTAACAGTTTCATCCACTGAGCCATGAACACAAAATGAAGCCTTATTCTTAAACTTTTCTACTAGGTTTAGAGCAACAACAGAATAGTTTTGGTTTTGTTAAAAAACAAAACAAAGATTCAAAGCCAGGAATGATGGAATGTACCTGTAATTTCAGTACTTTGGAAGAGGAAAGCATTAATTCAAGGTCATCTTCACTTACACAGCAAATTCTAGATCAATCAAGGTTACATGAAAAGATCCTGTTTCAAAGACTAAACTACTCAAACCAGGTGCGATAGCTTACATTTGCAATGCCAGCACTCAAGACTGCCTGGGCCATGAAGCAAACTGCAGACCAACCACGGTCAGAGTGAAATCCTGTCTCAAACAAAAGACTCCACTGATAATAAGGAAACCTGATGACCACAGGTGAAATAAAATAAAAAAATTAAGGTGCTGTGGGACAATGGTCTTGTACTCTGTCACTTGTATTGTTTCAATAAAATGCTGATTGGTCAGTAGTCACACAGGAAATAGAAGCGGGGTGATGAGAACAGGAGAATTCTGGGAAGGGAAAATGGTAAGTCTGCAGATGTCATCAGTTGCAGAGAAAGATGAGAATGCCTCGCTGATAAAAGGAACCAAGCCATGTGGCTAACACAGACAAGAATTATGGGCTAATTCAAGATGTAAGAAAGAGTTAATAAGAAGCCTGAGCAAATAGGCCAACCAGTTTATGATTAATGTAGACCTCTGTGTGTTTCTTTGGGACTGAATGGCTGTGGGATCAGGTTGGACAGAAACCTCTGGCAACATAAAGGTATAAATATTTCAAAACAATGTGAAGTTGACTTACCCCTCATTTTGATTCAAACACTTGTATGCGAGTTTTAGCCAAAGCTGTACATGAGAAGGATTTTCGAGTACACTTGCTTCTAGATTAGCAATGTCGTCAGTGTCACTGGTAAAATACCTAACATCATCTGGAGTGACAACAGTATCCAAAGCTGGAACATTGATTTGGTTCTCTGGTCGGAAGGCTGTAAGAATAAGTACATTAGCTTTATTTATATCTTCTTTAACAACCCAAGGGCGGGAAATTTTCTCATTGCTGAAGAATCTAGTGAAAGGTAGTTAAATGGTTTCCTTCCAGGTGTAAAGTTGAACTATCAGAAAACTAACCGTTCAAACCTCGACACTTCTGGAAGTACGAATGATGCTGTTTCAAGCACCAGGGAAATAAGAATAGGACTCAGCTTATAAACTACAGGTATAGTCTGCTGGTAAATTATATTAAACATGTTAATTATATTAAGGGTAAGTGATATCAATAATAATTGTGAATTATAACTTTAAAACTAAACTAAAAGTTAAAATGCAGCCATGATGGTGCACACCTATAAACCCAGCACTCCACAGGAGGATCAAGAGTTCAAGGCCAGCCTTGGCTAAGTGAGACCTTGACCTGTGTATATATGTGTGTGTGAGGGGGAGCTCTAAGTTAAAAGCTACAAAGTATTTCTTTTACATCTCAACTACAGAATCACACATTACATAAACACAAATAAGCACCTGAATGTACCTGGACCTCATTATTGATCCACAAATTATGCAAACTAAAAATAAGAATGCAGGATGTACTCTAAAATAAGTTTCTTCACTGGTTTCACACACACATATGCACACACACACACTAGTTTACTGCCATGTCAGAAAACACAGACTCCAAAATAAAGCAAAAAAGAACATGTCATTTCAAGACTCCGACAAGGCAGTAGTTTTCAAATGAAGCTATGCTCACCCCACTAAAGCATGTTTGCAAATACATGAGGCACCATATATATTAGAGTTTGTTCATCCTATTTCTTGAGCAGAGAGAATGAATAAAAACGTTCTGCAATGTTAGGATCAATTCTACACAACGAATAACTATATTGCAATTGCAGTTAAGCCAATGAAAAACACCAATTGTACAAGTTTAAGAAATACATTTTATAGACTAGGTTAGTAGATACACTGAAAGAATTGTTACTATTTTGACAAAGGGAACACTACTTAATAATTCTAGAGCTCAAATGAAGTAACTTCTTACCATACTGAATTGATCCTGCAGACTGCTCATCATCACTACTAAAGTTATTCTCTGATACAGGTTTTCTACAAAACTTTGGCTTCCATTTTCTTTTATCTTTGTAAGTTGTAAATGGAGGTGCTAACACAGACAGGAGAAGATTGTTAACCAATGTAACTAAGTATTTTCTTTATTATATCAAAGACTTTAAAAGAGCTACATTTATTTGATCATGGTAGTAAAAGACAACATTCACTTTAAGAACATAATGCCATACAGTTTGCAGTCACACAGAGATAAGAAACACACATGCATACATACACACACATACATACTTACTATGACCTTTACTTTCATTAACATTGCTAACAAGGAGAACAGCCATCTGGTCCATTGACATTCGGTCTTTGTTTACTCCAAAAAGTTTTTCAACATACTTTTCTGAAAATAAAAATGATACTATATTTAATAGAAAAATGTGACTGCAATAACTATACTAATTAAAGATTATGAAGCAAGTAACTTAAGATTTAAGCTATATATGGTACTAGTCAGTAAACACTTATGACTTATGAAAGGGCAAGGCCTATGGTTAGTTTAATTACTATGACAAATCCTTCCCACCATACCACAATATTTACTGGGGTTGGCAGTCCATGAACTAAAATGAACTACATTATTAAGTAAAAGTAAAGGCCTAAATGAGGAATGATAAAGTTTGGTGACTTTACAATAACTCTGGATAATGATAATAAATAAACATATCTATAAATAGTGATTCCTTTAAGCCAAAAGACATTATATGGCACCAAAATATGGGGAGAAATTCGACAATACTATCTCACAAGTGTTTGCTAGTAATCTATGGTTTCTGCATCAAATTTTATAATAAAGTACTTTCTACTTCACTATAGGATTTAGAAATCATTACAAACCTGTTGCAGAAGCAACTTCCTCATCAGTACTTGTCTCTGAACAGCCAATCAATGACAGGTTATATGATAGAATGTCCTGGAACAACTGTTTTCGGCTAAGTGTATAGTCTTGCACGTGCTGCCTAAAATAAAATAGCACAAGAGATAACCATGTACTTACCTAAGTCACGAAACCATAACTTTCTCTACACGTTTCTTCCAAATCAAAACTACTCACCACTGACAATCATCATCATTACATGTTCCCGTTAAATCAAAACGGCAGAAACACTGATCTGGCTCAATCATATTACTGTATGATACTGAACTCAGGGGAAGCTTTTCCTTGGTTCGATAATAAGGACTAAATCTAGAAAGAAAATGAATAGACAACTTATAGTCCATACACATTTCTCTAAGAGCTAGACATTTTCTTAAGTTTTCCTTTCTCAGTTAAAATGCTTACCTAATCGAATCAATACTCAAAAGTAATACAAATATCAAGAATATAAGTAATAATAATAAGCTACTTGAATAAAGAGAATATGAGAGATGTCAAGTAGAAAACTGAGGGAGGTGGTGCACAGCTCTTAGCATTTGGAGGCTGAGTTCAAAGAAAGCCAAGCTGATATAAAAAGGCTCCATCTCATAAAAAGAAAGAAGGAGAAAAAAAAAGCCTGGGAAGCATTCAGTAACAGAGTACCTGCCTAACATGTATGAGGCCCTAAGTTCAATTCCCGGCACAAATAAACAATAATCACCGAAAAAATATAAAAAACTATTTATTTTAGAGAAAAAATATAAATGCTCTATTCTAAAAGTATTTCTTGTATACATTACCAGCCAATACAAATGCTAGGATATGACCTGATACTACCTATTAAATGCTTTACAATTTTATCATAAAATTACGCTCATTTAGCAGTCCAAAACTTCTAGCATTCTGAAAATGTGGGACAACATTAGCAATCTAAGAATGTCTAAGTCAATATTCTAAAGGCTGGTCAATGACAACTGAAGAGTGTTAATATTAAAAACTCAAAATTGAACATCTTTACTGTCCCAGAAAATGATAACACACAGCTATAAGATGCTGTAGCACTTGGGAGGCAAAGGCAAAAGGGTTACTTCAAGTTTGAGGCTATAAAGCAAGTTCCAGTACAGTCACAGCTATGTAGTGAGAGTCTATCTTTAAAAAAAAGTATTAAATAAATAAATAAAATTTTCACAAGACTCTAGTTCTAAAATACTTAACAGAATCTGAACCCAAAAAACACGCTAAACCATACTTTCTGAAATGATTTGTGCAATATGCATTTTTGACTTCCATAAAAAGATTTATTTTCCAGTTGACTGTAATTTAAATGCTTCTATTTAGTAACATATATTTAACGTAAAGCATTAAGAGCCAGAGTAACCCTGAAACTCAAACTATTAACTCTCTCTTTTATACCTGTAGGATTTAAAGACTAGAAGAGGGCTCTGGTAGGGTCTGAAAGGACATGGCTTCACTTCTGTTATTTTACTCTGTGCTGTAACAAAATCCACATCCACAGAGATCTCCTGCAAAAAAAAAACCAACATCACAGTAATTCTACATGACAAGTGAGGCACTGAGTAAACTCTAGATTTTATACAGAATATGAAATCCCACTTACCTGACCACGCAAAATCTTTTCTGTAATGCCTGTGGTAGTTTTTAAAATCAATTGTTTTAAGCTGTCAGCTTTTGAATATAATTTTTGTAATTCACCAATCTTTAACCCTAGAAAAAGTTCTGGCTTTTCTACAGTACTTTTACTGACTTTGTTGATGCACTCTTTGTTAGGGGTATCAGTGTGCTTAAGGTTGGGCTTAGTAAAAGCATTAGACTCTAGGAAGGATCTTCTTCGCTCTCTGTTTGAACCTGACAAAACTTCATCATCAACATCATTTTCTTCTGAGTCCAAGGTTAATTTATCTTGTGTCAGATCATGAAGTGAGGGTTGCGGTAAAGAAAACTCAGGTTCCTCTTCCACAACTGGAACAAGATTGTGCTGTTCCTTTGCTTTGAGGGCACGGGCTTCTTTTAACTTTTGAATTTTCAAGGCATATTCATATTCTAGCTTTTGTAATCGTCTTTTTTCCATAGCAATTAATTCTGCTGAATGTTTTCTTGGACTTGATATTGGAGAATTATCCAATCTCATCATTTTGTTTGGCTGGGGGAGAGAAGTAAATATTTCACAGCACTTTATGCAATCACATACAATTCCTCACAAGATAATTGTGTGCCAGTAGAATATAATACGAGCATAATGAAACTAAATAGAAAAGGAGCACCAAATAATTTAAGTCAATATACTTTTGCTAGTTAATCTGTGACCGACAAAAACTAAAGCTAATGCAAAATAAAATTTAAAAGTATCCAAACATGTATCACTTAAAAATATCCTTTTCTAGATCTTAGAGAATATTAATATAATCTGTTCTCTCTGAATTTGCAGCAAAGTTGGAGTTACTCTATACATCTCTTAGTTTAGAAGTATAAAAAAAAGAACAAAAACACCTGCTTTCCAAAAATATTCCTACAAGCAACTTACTCCAAGACGATCTTGTTCCAGTTTGCGTTTCCCCAGTTCTTTACTGGCCACTGCTTTTGCCCGAGCAAACTCTTCACCATACTTCAGAGTCAAAGCTTTCTTAATGGTAACACGCTGCTGAACTCTGTGAATCTGAAAATAGAAAATATAAAAGAAAATCTTAGGAAATACCCTCACAATAGCTTTAGAGGTATTCAACGCAAAAATACTCAAATATTATGTCTCACTCAGTAAGAGACTGCAGGTTACATATATATTGATGGTGTATGTTCAATTTCTTCCCCTTTGCTTTAGAGAGAAAACACACACACAGAGGGAGTCTCTAAAAATACACAGTACTAGGACTGGAGAGATGGCTCAGCAGTTAACTGCTTCTCCAGAGGACTGGAGCTCAGCTCCTAGCACCCATGTCCAGAAGCTCACAACCTTCTTTTAACTCCAGCTCCAGGGGATACAGTGTCATCTGACTCCAGTGAACGCCAGCACATGTGGCAGACACCAGACACATACACATGAATAAAAATAAAATTCTTTTTAAAAATGCAGTAAACAAAAGACTATGACATTTAATGTTTTATAAAGAGCATTACTTGTTCTTGGAGCTTCTTCAAAAACATCCTGTTAACACTGAGGATTTTCTCAGCTGCTTGAAGTTGTTCTGTAAGTTTAGTAATTTTTGCTTCAGCATTTCGAACAGACTCTTTCTTCTTGGCTTCTTGTAGTACTAGATTCTTTAAAACTGATTCATCTTTTATCAAGAGAATCCTAAGTAGTGAATAACAAA
Source organism: Ellobius talpinus (assembly GCA_001685095.1). Classification (NCBI taxonomy): domain Eukaryota; kingdom Metazoa; phylum Chordata; class Mammalia; order Rodentia; family Cricetidae; genus Ellobius; species Ellobius talpinus. The sequence continues at coordinate 39,646 of LOJH01000516.1, read as the reverse complement.
ACTCTTATTGTTTTCTAAACTAGCAGACTGACACCATCACAAAAGAGAAATTTCAGAGTAGTAATATAATAATGCGTTTAAGGAATTTTTCTTATATGCAAATAAGAATTTGAAAGAAACAACTCTGTTCATAAACTGAAGATGAAACATAGTTTAGCACAAGACAAATACCAATACCAATACACTTAAACATGTTCAGAATATATTAAGCTCAGAATACTTAAAATACCAGTAGTCTAAAATTTTAGAAATGAGGCCATGAACTCCTAACTCCTTTTCCTGAATGACATACAGATAAACACTTGAAAGCTTATCTTTAAAAAGTCACTGGGCAGAGACTGGAGATATGATTCACCAGTTAAGACCACTGACTATTCTCCCAGTGGACCCAGGTTCAATTCCCAGAGCCCAGGTGACAGCTCACAACTGTCTGTAACTCCAAGATCTGACATCCTTACACCGACATACATGCTGGCAAATCACCAATGCCCTAAAAATAAATAAATTATTAAATGGGGGAGGGGCAAAGAGATGGCTCAGTGGTTACGAGCACTGACTGTTCTTATAAAGGCCCCAGGTTCAAGTCACAGCACCACATGGCAGCTCACTGTCTATAACTCCAGTTCCAGGGGACCTGACACCCACGTTAAAACACCAATGCACATAAAATTAAAAAAAATGAAATAAAAAAATTTAAAAAAGTCATTGGGCTATTTAAATATAAATTAATTATGAGTTAATTTAGAGCCAGACACTACAAGCATTATTCCTTAGACCAGACAACTACTCCCAAAAATCAGTTCACCTTTAATAATATAACACATGCCTCTAATCCCAGCATTCAGGAAGTGGAGGCCTGAAGACTGCCACCGATTTGAGGCCAGCCTTATCTACACATCAAATTCCAGACCAGTGAGAGCTACACTTCAAAAACACACACACACACATACAGTCGTGCACGCACGCATGTGCACCCCACAGTAAGTTATATGAGTGTTTTCTCTAAAAAAGAAAAGCATGTTTCCAATGAAGATGTTCTAAAAGATTCTAAAATGAGGATATTTACATGTAATTTTAGCTATGTCTCAATTTGACTGACAACCTTCTTTCAAGGTATTGGTACCGCTAATCAAAATATTAATTTTTAACATAAATGTGCGAGCCAATAGGATGAGTAACTGCTTTAGTTCTACCACGTGTTAAGAATTTATGACCCAGGGGTGGCCCAGCAAACCTCCCCTTGCACATCCAAGCTACAGACAGGTACCCAAAGCATCCCTGAATGGAGTTTCCAGACCTTGGTGGGGAGGGAGTGTAACCTATCATACCCTGAAAGGGGGGTGGGGGTGGCGGCGCCAGAGGTGGTCACAATCCTAGAGTAGCTAATAATGACATATACAGATATAAATATAGATAGATACAGATCCTCGAACTTAGACACATCTAGATACATGACATATTTAATCAGACACTGAGTGAAACTCACTTGTGTTTTTTAAGCTTTGCTTCTGCATCTGCAACTTGCTTAGTGACCACTGCTATTCTACCAATCCCATCCATTTCCACATCTGAGTTCGCTGGGGATGATGAGCTTGTCTTCAGCTGATCTGATTTAATCAAACGTTGTTTCTCACGGCTAAATTTGAGAGAGATGGATTAGTCCAAGAGTAAACAAAAACCATGTTCTTTAAAATATATTATTTTATAAAATACATATGACACTAACTGCTTAACCAGTATACAGACTCAGGCTGGCATTCAGAGCTAACAGTGCAGTTCTGCGTTTTCCGCACTGTACTTAAACATTGATAGATGATAACCGACCTCTCCATGTGGTTATCATCTCCCTAACTAGGAAAAAAATCACCACTGCTCATATTCCTGAATCATAGTTTATAGACAAAAGGGACTTCAGCAAACATATACCCTAAACTGAATCACATAAAATCTCACTTACTTGGCAATCTCTTCCTTTAGCAATCGATATTCAATCTTCTTTTCCTCAGGCAAAGCTTCAGGTGTGCGCAGAGGGTCATTTTCTTTTTCAGATTTTGGAGGTACTTTGGGTTTTGAAGCTTGCTAAAAAATATTTAAACCAGATCACTTTTAAAAATTCTACACTGATATATGTTATTTTATGTCATACCCCAGTGTATACTAATATATTTAAAAATATATTAATATATTTATTCTTATTTTGAAAAAATAAAGAGGTTAGCTGTCAACTACTCAATTACATAATCTACCTAGTCAAAATCTCCTTTGAAAACAATGAGCTGAATCATATCTGACCAACTACTGGGACAGAAAAAACCCTAAAACGGCTTAAACTATAGATTTTATTAGCTGAAAACTGGTGTTTCGGTTAATGTAATAATACTGGAGAACAGCACATTTCCCTTGTACACAGAGAAATGAACCCACTTCACTATTTTGAAAAGAGAGTAATTAGAAACAAGGGGGATTTTCAAACCCGTAAAATTTATATAATCAACAGATGCTTCATTATTTAAATACTAAAAGCACAAATACTTTTTCCACAAATCATTGTACTAAAAATGCCTTAAATCTAAGATGTATTTTTTCAGAAACAAAATTAAGTATAATGACTGCCAATAAATCAACTGTCTTTCACCATTAATTACAGCACATACCTCAGCAGTTCGTCTTGCTTCTTTGATCATGGACTCTAATCCACCAAAAACACTATTGGTTGCCTTGGAAGCCTCCCCATCGGACTCACTGTCATCTGAATCATTCAGTGTTACAACCACTGATTTATGTTTTGGAAGCTACAAAACAATGTTACTGTTACACATACTAGTAAAAATTTTGCTTCTTTTTCATTTTTAAAAAAATTAGTGTGTGTCTGTTTGTCTATGTGTCTGTATGTACGTCACATGTGTGTGCAGGTGGCCTCAGAGGCCAGAAAAGGGCATTCAATTTCCTGGAGCTGGAGTTACAGATGGTTTTGAGCCACATAACATGGGCCCTCAAATTAAACTCTAGTCTCATACAGAAGCTGCAAGTGCTCTTAACCACTGAGCAGTCTCTCCAATCCCCAGGTAAAGCATTTCTATTCTTTTCATTACTCTGCGGCATTTAATTGTATAGCACTGGATAAGGTTTTTAAACTATTTGTGTATCAACACACAAAAATAACTATACATAGTATATAGTGGCATCTTCTGGCTACATCCTATGATTATAGCCCCAAGCACAAAAAGCAGTCTACATTTTTGTTTTTCCAGACATTACTATGATAACCTTCTTCAATAACTTTTTTATTTCTATAAAAAGATACTACCATTTAAATAACTCTTAAGAAGCAAAGAAATTATTTATAAATCTTTGTAGACTTTATGTCTACAAATATAGGGTAACTGACCAAAGTTAGTTTACTTAACAGGCAAAATTCCAACTTGACTTTGCTCTATTTATTTTCCTTTAAAGCCATTAGGAAATAAGATTTTAAAAACTGTCATTTCAACTTTTATTTTCTAGTACTGGGGTCTGTACCCAGAGCTTTGTACATACTAGGGAAATCACTCTACCAATGAACCACATGCCTAGCTCTTGCTTTTTGGGCCAGAATCATACTAGGCAAAATCAAGCTCCCAGTACCTGCAGGCTGGGACTTCATGTTACCACCAGACTCAGATCAGCTTTCTTAATAAGAATCATAAACAAATTCTTCCATTATAGCATGATCTCTGGTTGAAAACAGGAACAAGTTATAAAAAGATGCAGCAGCTTGAACTGATGGCATAGGCCTGCAATTCCAGCTAGTCTGAAGGCTAAGGCAGAATACTAAGTTTAAGACCTGCCTGTGCAATTTAGTGAGATCCTGTCTCCAAACATAAAAAAAGTTGAGGATAAAGTTGTGGTAGTATGCTTGCTTGCTTGCTATGGTTGAGGGTCTTGGTTCAACTCCCAATTTGGGCGTGGGCTTTTTTACAGTGCCCAAAATTTTTTTTTAGACATCCATATGTTAAAATAACACCAGAAAAGACTTCAATGGGCCAATTTATAATCTTTAGGAAGAGCAGAGGAAAAAGATCTATGACACTCTGAAGAGAATACATCCTCAAACACACCATCACCAAATTCTACCCATCTTACATCAAACTTCTTTAAAATTTTAAAATTTGTATTTATACAAGAATTTATTTTTATATATAAATGAGCTAAACAAGTGGGGACAGAACAGTAAAAATATTTTTTAAAAAATTCTCATAAGCTGTTTGAATAGTGTTATCTTAAGTTTGTTTTTACCGAGATCACAGTTCGTGGAAGACGAGGTCCTCTGTGAAACTTTGGATTCTGTATCCTAGGCTGAGACACTGTATTAATACTGACTATTGAGAGATTGCTTCTTGCCAAAGGCTGAGAATTGTTCAGAACTGGAGGTGAAGGGGGATCACTATTACTGGATGCTTCCTAATAAGAAAAAGAGAAACATTTTCAAATAAAAGACGTGCCTTTGCTGAAAACCCTTCTAAATCCTCATCCAGGCAGACAAAAGGAGAACCATTCTAACAGGCCCGAGAGCACCACCTAGAGGGTCAGGCACTCAATTACCTCTGGCTTAAAAGCTCTCTTATTTGCTAGAGACTTAAGCAATTCTTCTCGAAGGAGCATTTCTTCTTCCTCCTCTTCATCTGCAAAAGGTGGTTTTGGAGGTTGTTCTGGATCTTCAGGTGGAAGAGGTGGCAAAGGTGGTGGAGGAGGTAGAGGTTCAAGAGAAACACACAAGCCTTCTCCATAAGGCTGGCTCAAAGATGGCACAGACTGTGTTTTTAAAGAATTAATTTAAATGCAAAATTTATTAACGTCAAACATCTCTGAAGCAATATTAATTCAGAAAAAGTACATATTCTTATTTTTAATTTTTCTATGTATACTGATATAAATATGCATAACTCAAAGCTAACCCAGAATTTAATCTTCAACCATGAAAATGTTTCTTTTGTAATTAATGATGGAAACATTTATGAATATCATAGTAATTATAAAATATAAACACCTCTGTTCCTGTTCTTATCTACATTTAAAATTCTAGAAGGTATAAGAATCAAATTAGACAAGATCATTCACTTCATATCAAATCAAGCAAACAACAACACTAAAATTAAAATCATGTATTTAAATTAAAGCATTTATGCATTTGTGAACAGGATCTCACTATGCAGCCCTGACTGCCCTGGAACTCGCTATGTAGAACAGGCTGGCCTCCAACTCAGAGATCTGTCTGCATGCTCCTAATAAACACTGGGATTAAAGGCATGTACTACCATGCCTAGTGCCAAATTAAGGAGATTAACAAATTAAAATATGCAGTAACAAAAAAATTAAATAGTAGTAAAATTCAATTACAAATCAAAGGGATTATAAGAATAAGAGCCCAGAGTACCTGTTCAGCATCCCTTAAAAACCTTGTAAAAATGGCTTCTTAGAGATTATGTAGGAAACTTATTTCCTATAAACCCCTTTGGTCTTGATGCTTTTGCTTCAAAGACTTTCCAGTAGTTCTCCTCACATTTTAGCTCATTCATTCCTTCTTCTCAAAAGAAAGCATTTCACCTCCCCTCCCCATAAACTCTACCGAAAGACACCACACATTCACAGAAAAATGTTTGATGGAAAGTTCTCTTACCTAGTAGGAGATACTGTTCAATATCTAGATGCTCTCAATCTAGGAATAACTACAGAACCTTTATTTTGTAGTTCTTCACATTTTCTTTTTTTGTTTTTTTAAGCTGGGTAAACACTGCCCAGAGTGTGGCAGGCACCATAATCCCAGCCCAGTGCTCAGAGGTGGAGGCAGGCTGATCTCTCTGAGGCCAATCTTGCCTAAATATAGAATTATAGGCCAGCCAATGATATAGAGACCCTGCCTCAAAAGAAAACCAGTGACTGACAGCTCTTTAAATGACAATGCTGGCAAGATGGCTCAGTAGGTTAAAGCAGGTACCCAGAACCCAAGTGGTGGAAGGAGCCAAACACAGTCGTACTCTGACATCCACATGTGTGGATATGTGGATGCCACACGCATGCACACACACCACAACTAAATGGATTTTTAAAAGAAAATAAAAAGAATTTAATTTCTATAGATAATATGTTGCTTTTGTCTGATTTTCAAGGTAAAAGTAACTGGTTATCCAAAGAGGAATGAGCATCCTATTTAAATCTTCCTAGCACTTGGAAGACAAAAGCAGAGGATCTCTCTGAGTTTGAGGACTGCCTTATCTATACAGCAAGTCCTACAACACCCAGGGCTATGTAGAGACCCCGCCTTAAAAACAAACAAACAAATGAACAAAAAGACCAATAAAATAAAATCCACAGAAGCAGACAATTTTTATTCTGCTTTGGAATATATTTCCTGAGTAGCAATTATTTGAGAAGCAAAGAAAAGGAAAAACTGAATTCAGTATGAAATTAAAGAGCTATACTTAAAAAAAAATCTAACAAGTGGATAGCTAAACAATCAACTGCTTAATTCTGCGTATTTCTAGCTTTTAATTCTAGTTAGTGATTATGATTTTTTAAGCACTCTTCAAAGTAAGCAATTCAATTTTTCAAAACAAATTAGAAGATACACAGTAATTTTCTTTGAAATCACACTCAGTTTTTACTTACTGAAACCTGAGCTGGTGGAGGCAAAGAAATAGATGGTGCTGAAGAAAAATACCCCAATGAACATTCAGAGAAAAATGGTGGTTGTACTGGCGAAGGAGCTGTTTAGAAGAAGAAAAAAATTCAACACAAGTTTTAATCAACTATTTCAGCAGGAACATATAAAATGTATATATAAGCTTGAGGAAACGTATTACTGAGGTAGAGTGCAAATCAGACCTTCTAAGCTCCATTAAGTTCAATGTTATCATTAAGATGGCATTTAATTCCTCAAAATTCATTTTTTTGTTAGGGATTGTAACATATATATGAAGTTAAATAATATAATCCCAGGGCTCAGAAGGCCAAGGCAAAAGGATGCCTGGTCTGAGGGAGGCAGTTGGGCTACAGAGGGAAACAAACCAGAGAGACCCCTTCCCTCACAGATCTCACTATGAGGTGGAAAGCCTAATAGTATTAATAGAGACTACAGCACTTTTTTTCTTAACATAATTTTTACAAAATGATGAAATAAATTCTCTTGATTCCTGCCAAAGGGTCCTAAGGGAGAAAAGAAAACAACATGACTTCATTGCTCCCTTAATATGGTGCTAAGGAAGACAAGGACATGATTTCAAGTTGAAATGGAACTAAGAGTGAGGACTATGTACTATATGTAACCAATAGAACTTTTTCCACGTCTTAGACTGATGCCTTTTCCCAGCTGTCTCACAAGTCAATACAGAGACAACATCTGCCTTTCAAACAGTTGATTCACAGCCTAAATCTGAGAACATGTTAATCTTCATTACACTACCCTTCTGAAAAATCTAAGTATCAGCCAGATGTGATGCACATGGCTGCAGTCTCAGTGCTTGGGAAACAGGGGAATCAGATTCAAGGACAGCCTAGGATGCCCAAGAAATGTAAGAAAAACCTGGGCAATATAATAAGACCCTATCTCAGAAAACTAAGAGGACGGAGAAGAAAAGTAGGGAGAATGGGGGATGGAGGGAGACAGAACAAGACATGATAAACACTAATTCTATAAGTAGTTAAAATCCAACAAAGTTGAAAATATGTTTTCTCTGTAAGAAGTTCTATAAAATTATTTAAACACATGCGTTAAGTTATTTTACAGGCTGTGTTGAGTTAATAGTGTTGTTAGTATTTCAAATAGTGATGAATCACCTCCATGAACTTGAAAATAAAAGACCACCCTTTCCTTTGTCAAACTATAAAGTAAGGTTAATCAGGCTGGGCTGTGGTGGTGCATTCCTTTAATTCCAGCATTCGGGAGGCAGAAGCAAGCAGATCTCTGTGAGTTCGAGGCCAGCCTGGTCTACAAGAGCCAGTTCTAGGACAGCTAGGACCATTACACAGAGAAACCCAGTCTCAAACAAAAAACAAAAACAAAACAAACAAACAAAAATCATCAAACATCAGCTAAAACAATGTCCTAAAAATGAATACTTTTGGCAAACATTCCATAAATCATGTATTTCTGTTTTTTCTTTAGTCTAGACAAATGAACTGGTTCTAGTTTTGATTTGGTCTCAGAACATGACCATATGGGCGAGAGCATCAATCTTCTGAACATCCCAACTTCTCACTGTGTTCCTGTCTCAGTTGTAGGTGTTGAGCACCAGTAAGAAAATAGTTTTCTCATGGTCAATCAAATCCGAGTAGCAAGAAAAACTATCTGAGCTGGGCATGGTGGTTCATGGCTTCAATTCCGTTATTCATAAAATCATTCCACAATCTTCCTGTTTCAGATCAATTGCTCATCATAGTGGGAACAAAGCCTCTTCACTTAAAGCCTCCTTAGAAAAACAGACTTGAAAATAAAGGTGAAAACTATCCATCCACGTTACCCCAAGTACTTACAGTATCACAGAAAATCATCACTAAGTCTCACCTTCAGTACACATGGCTTTGGAGGTTTTGAGTAGCTTAATCATGATTATCAAAATGTTTCAAAGTTTTTGCTCCTACCTGGAGAACTGGTTTCACTATCTGTATCCATAGCAACTTCTTCATAGTTATCATATTGATAAATGCCTCCTCCACTATCAGGTTGCTTATCTAAGGATCGCCTCAGGTCAGGATCTGAAGACTAAGCATACAACAATATTTTTCTTAGTTACAACACAGGCTAGTCTTGGGCTAGTTATCACAAAAGAGCTGATAATTATATTTTAGGGAGAAATACCCAAAATTATTATGACTCTATGAGACCTGCCTATGACATCAATCTGGAAAGGGTCTATGACAGCCAAGTATTATCTGTATAGGTCAATTCCCACATCATCTAAGCCACTAAATAAATGGGATCCCTCTTAAAAAAATTACAAAGTTCTTCCACAGTTATGCAGTCATGGTTTAGGCATGAAACTAGAAGGAAATGGTCATTTTTTGCATTACAATTATAACATCAGACTATTATTTTTTAAAGTCAAGAATAGTAGGTAGAGAAATGGCTCAGCAGTTAAGAGAGCAAGCCAATTTCCAGCACCCACAGGGTAGTTCCCAATGGTCTGTAACTCCAGTTCTAGAGGATCCAATGTCCTCTTCTAGCCTCCACAGGCATCAGGCACACAAGTGGTACAAGGCATGCACAGAGGTAAATACTCATACGCAGACACAGACAAGTCAAGAACATTTCACTTACAAATGAATCAATAGTATCTGAAAATTAAACGTGGATTGGCATGTTTGTGCTATGATTTTTAATTCTTATGTTTTACTCAGTTTATGACAAAAACTAAAACAAAAAACCCACAAACCTATGCAGAGATAACATACAAATAATACTTATCTCTAGACAAAGATTCTATTTATAAAAGTCTTAACTATGAATAATTATACCCCTTGCATAAAGAAAACTTCCTCTTGACTCCTTAGCTCTTACTTTTTAAATCTCTCTACATTTAGTATACTTTTGAGTGTATTCTTAACTCAGAAGTCCAAAACCATCGTCACTGGTAGTCCTTGTCATGTTAACCCTCCCATTCTCCTGACAGCACCCATAAAGGTAACGGCTGACTCAGTTATCGTCAATACATATAATAATAATGCTCAACACATGCTAAGGACTAAAAACAAAATAGCTAAGCAACAGTTATTACGACAGGAAGACTTAGTAAACTTTAAATTAGTATATACTAATTATTCTCCACATCTCTCACTCTACATAGTCAACAATAAATAACTAATCCAATATTGCCCCCATAAGAAACAGGCATTTGGGGGCTGGACAGATGGCTCAGCGGTTAAGAGCATTGCCTGCTCTTCCAAAGGTCCTGAGTTTAATTCCCAGCAACCACATGGTGGCTCACAACCATCTGTAATGAGGTCTGGTGCCTTCTTCAGGCATGCACACAGAATATTGTATACATAATAAATAAATATTTTTAAAAAAAGAAAGTCATTTTCATATCAGGACCTTACTATAATTTAATAACCCTTTTTATAAATAGAAGATGAACAAAATGCTAAAAGCAGAGTGGGTTTGGGAGCTTGTTTGTAACTTTTTAGACAGTGTCTCACTAAATTACTCAAGAAAGCCTGAATATGTGATCATCCTGCCTTAGCCTCCCAGGTAACTGAGATTATAGGACTTTAGCACCAGGCCCAGCTGAAAGACAGGCTTTTGTTAATCAAAATTCCAACCTGTTCAATTCTTATAATCTAGGAATGTGAGATTTATCCTCAGTTATACCTAACTTTCTCCCCCAAAGATTATAGATAGGGCTGATGGAAGAACTTGGTGGTTATGTAAAAGGCTTCCTATGCAAGGATGAGGATCTGAGTTTGGATCCACAGGACCCAGGTACAAAGCCAGACATGGCAATACACACTTGCAAGCTCACCATGAGAGAACAGACAGATCCCAAGAGCTTGACAGCCAGCAAACTCTAGATTAAACAAACAGTAAGCTCCAGGTTCAGTAAAACCCTGTCTCAAAAACAGAAGGTAGAGAAGTGACTGAAGAAAACACACTAGCGTGTGGCTTCTACATGCACCTGCAAGGCAAGCATGTGTACACTCATGCACACAATATACATTCTCTCACATACAGAGAAAACAAAAGATAAGCTCTATCAAACATAAAATATTTGCAATTTTCCTTAGCTGACTGGATCTTTGAAATGATATTAACAAAACACTTAAATATGAACATTCTGGGCCAACAAGATGGCTCAGTAGATAAAGGCACATGCTGCCAAGCACAAGACCAGAGTTCAAGCTCCATGACCCACTGGTTTCCACATGTACTCTGTGGTACATGTGTACTAACCCTCATTGAATGACTGAGGACATTTTTAAGGTTCTGAACATTTTGGTGATTGTTCTCTGTTCCTTACTTTGCTTCTTGATCTCCTCTTGCCACCAACTAATTTCATGAAGCGATTATACTGCTCCTCCTGGTTGGAAAGGTCTCTAATTTTTCTAATTTCTTCTTCTCTTTTCCTCCTCTCTTCTTCCTCAGCTTGTTTCCGCTGGTCCTCTTCCTTCTGCCTCTCCTGTTCCTTTTGCTGCTGCAGTTTCTTCCATGCCTTGGTTTGCTGTTTCCTCAATGCTTGTTTAGCTACCCGGAAAAAACACAGAAATGTCAGTATAAATACGTTTATACTGCTAACTATATATATATATATATATAGTTAACAGGATTATCATCCATTTTAGGACTCTATATTTTCCCAAACTCAAAACTCCCTAAATTATAGAGCTGGAGAGATGACTTGGTGATTAGGAACAAGAAGACCAGGCTCAATTCCCAGCTCACAACCATGTGTGACTCTAATTCCAGGGGAGTTCATATCTTTGTCTGCTTCTGCAGGCACCAAATATACACGTAGTTCAGACACACATGGATAAAATGCCCATACACATAAAGTGTTTTTTATTAAATTTTTTCATACATTTTCATAATATTCTTTCCCTTCTTTGATCCTACTCATCTCCCTACCCAACTTCAAGTCTTCAACCCCCCACCCTCATTGACCAGCTCTATACACAAGAGTCACTGGCCAGTACAAAAATGGATTCTATGTTGCTGTGTTCAATTTTTGTTTTAGGGAATGGGAGGAGGGGTTTAGAATTGTATCTTATTAATTCTCAATTTTTTTTGAGAAGTAAATTAATTTTTAGAAATCTCTGAACTAAAAACTAGATACGACAAGATATATTAGTTCAATTGAAATAATTTGCGAGAAATAATCACCTGTAGTGCTAACTTTTTTAGCTGAATGTACTTTCGTGCTGGTTTTAGCCTTCTGTTGTACAGTTTTCGTCTTGGTCAGTTTTTCTTTGCTCTCTTTCATCACCTGTTGTTCTTTTTGTTGCCATTTCTTACTGGCTGACTGAAGAGCCAAAAGACGAAGCTGTAATTCAGATAATTCCTCTTCATCTTCACCGAGTTTCTTTAAAACAGAAAAAGTTACAATTTTTAAATTCTGTTACTTAACATTAAACATTTTGCCAAGTTGAAACTTTCACCAAGTTAATTAAAATTTAAAGTCAGTATTAAAACAAATATTTAATGGAAAATACAGATAAAATATAAACTCATTTACTAGCTATAATCCAAGACTAATTTAATCCTTATAACACAAACAGAAGATCAATTGGTAGAAATTATTGATTTGTGTGTAAGTATGCAAAGGTAGAGAAAAAGATGAAAGATAAGAGTTGGGCATCTTTTAAGGGGCCACACACACTTGAGAGTGTAGGTGACAATAAGAAGCCAGGTACTGAAGAATGAAGTACTTATCAGACTGCACTGCAAAAAAAGAATACTAAGGATCATGTTAGAATACCAAGGATAATGCTAACTTTTTAACATCATTACAGGTGGAAAAAGATGTACCCAATAGTTCACATTTGAATGCTTTATGTTCTAAGTATGTATGTTCCCTGAATTAAAATATTTGAATACTCATTTTTCATCTATGAAACTAAAACAGGATATCTTTAAAGCATAGGTTTAAGTCTTTTCCTACTAAAGTAACTTACAAATTATTTTTCACTCTGCCTTTCACATTTTGACCTGCTACATAAACACTACACAGACTGATGGGCACTTGCGCTGTTTCAGTATGTGCATACACTACAGCACTTAAGTCAGACCCAAGCATTAGTTTCTTCTTTACGGGGAAAAGACGGAAAAGCTTGTCCCTCTGGTCATTCTAGAACAGCCACCAGAACTTATTACTAATTAAATCTTGAAATGGCTTTAGAAAATTAGCCTGCTCTACACACTTTCACTGAAATGTAACCGAGAATATCAAGCTACTCTAAGCAGAAGCTCTTAAGTACGCATGGATTAGAGGTCTAGAGAATCCTTTTAAAGATATGAAAAAGTAGAAGAAATATATCCCAATACATTAAGACCCACTTAACTTTTTCTAAATGGTATTATGTAATTATATTTTTTCTTAAACTCCGATTCTTTTTATTTGTTAAGTGTAAGGAGAACAGTGAATGCTGGTTAGAGACTTTACCTTTCCACTGTGGAAAACTACAAGTCAATACCACATCTACCTGTTTGTCTCAGTTCACTATGTAGCACAAATTAGCCACGACTATTTGTCTGAGCTCACTATACAGCTCTGGCTAGCCTTAAATTCACAATCCTTCCAGATTCAATGTCTTGACTGTTCAATGTACAAACTTACACTACCACAATGGGTTCTAATAATATATACAGACGCCTTCAAGAGCCAGAAAGAGGGTTTCACATCCCCAGAAGCTGAAGTTACAGGTGGTTGTGAGGTGCCCATTATAGATGTTGGGAACCAAACTAGCTAGGGTCTTAGAAGAGCCCCAAGAACTTTTGATTGCTGAGCCACCTCTCTCTGGCCCCACATTTCAAATTAAGTTCTGAAAAATCATTTGTGCTGTTATTCATAGTTATCATACTGGCTAGTGCAACTATAAAACATTTCCATTTTTTTATAGAAAATTTTACTGGAAAATACAAATGTAGACTTTACCAAAAAAGTTATCATCAATTTTCACTGAGATTACTTTATGCAACTACTTCCCTTGGAATGAAATAAAACTATCATTGATTCCGTCATACAATTCTATTTGGTATTTGAAGCAGAGACTCAAAACCAAGATCACTGAAATGGGGCCAGAGGACCTCAGTCAGTTTCCTATGCAATTAAGTAAGTCATTTAACCTGCCCAAACGTATCTTACTTCATCTATGAAACTACATAATATCAACTTCATATGGTTACTGTGAGGATATTAAAAAACAAATATTTATGAGTGTGTGTTCACTGTCACATTATCCTTCCTAAATTCAGGACCATCTTTCCTAGACTCTGAATCATTTCAGTTCATTCATAACAACAAACTGAAATCAAATAGAAGAAACTGCAAATATTTCAGATCTATAATAAAGAAAAGGCTTGAGTTACTCAATGCGTATTATATTTTAAACAATGTTTGATACTTTTGTACTTTATTCTATTAAAGCCTCACAACAACCCAGAGAATGCAGGACATTAAACTCATTGTATAGAAAATAGAGGAACGGCCAGGCGGTGATGTCATACGCCTTTAGTCCCAGCACTCGGGAGGCAGAGGCAGGCGGATCTCTGTGAGTTC
>LOJH01000516.1:0-21486 GCA_001685095.1 Ellobius talpinus | reverse complement strand
TTTAAAAACCAAGACAAAAAAAGCCAGGTGTAGTAGTATGTACTTTTTTAATCCCAGAACTCTGAAGGCAGAGGATGGATGATCTGTCAGTTCAAGGTCAGCCTAAGCTACACAGTGGGTTTCAAACCAGCCAGGGCTATTTGTTGAGATCCTATCTCAAACAACAACAAAAAGTGTGGGGGGGTAAGTTAGAAATATATATTATAGAAACCCCCAAATTATAAAAGAAACATCACCAAAATGCAGTAGAGATTTCTCTTTACTATAGACTTCTCAACAGTGCAGCCGGAGAGAGCTCTTGAGAAGTTCTGGAGGACTTTCACTCCCAACCATTTCACTCAGAACTTCAAAGCAAAGCTGCTGCAAGAATCTACAGGACGTGCCTCCACACACCATCTCTAATCTCCTCTCCAATGCTCATAGACCTCATTCTTCTTTAGGAAGATGCCTTCTGGTTATTCTCAAGAATGCTAGGAAACTATGTACAGTAGGTCATAATTTCAGTGCAGAGATTCTCCAACTTTAGGACAGATGAGAAACCAAAAGAGGATAGGGCTACATACAGGCCAAGGAGTCCTACTACCAGAGCTCAAAACACACACCTTGAGTAAGGCCTAAGACTTTACATTTCTGACAAGTTGACTGTCTTTGAAAATCAGTGTTCCTTCCACTGCCCAGAAATCTCTTCTAATTATCGATTTGTCTTTTCTCTTAGTCTTCACATCTTTGTTTAAATTGCACCTTCAAACTGGATGATATCCTGAATAGCTTACAAACCTTTAGCCAGTTACCCTGTTCCCACCCTACTTACCCTGCTAATACTTCTTCTATGACAGTTTATTGCTCATCATGTTTGCTGTTTCCTTCTAAGATGCAAGCTTATGATGTCATAGTGACCATTTAGGGTGCAGAAGTGAACATCTGTAGACCCAGATTCTCAAGTGGGAAGACTGTTTGAGCCTAGGAATTAGAGATGAGCCTAGGCAGCACAATAAAACACTGCACTAAAAATATATGTAAAAATAAATGTAAACCTGAGGCATAAGCAATTATTTTGTTTATTAATGCTTTCAAGAACCTGGAATAAAGTACTCAGCTAATTTATAATAAAAGAAAGGTGAAAAGAACCCAGACTTTTGCAACTGGGTTGTGCATGACCTATCCCAGTGTAGCTTTAACACTGCAATGTTTCTGTTCTGTGCGAAAACTAAAAAGATTGTATTGGGTTAATGAAGAAATTAAAATACAGAACAGATCCAACCTAGCCTTTTCTGAGACCTCACTGAAAACAAAACAAAACAAATGCTTGAGAGAAATAAGATGAGATTAAATCTTAAGATTAAAAAATCTCAAATATTTTCCAATTAACTCCATAAGTGAAAGGGGTTAAAAATAAAGCAAGATACAGTAGATAAGAGGCAAGCATATAAAACATGATCATAAACAAGAAGAGGGTTTTTGCATCCTCTGAGAAGAATTTAAATGAAAAATTAATATAGTATGTTTATGATACAGAAGTAAAAAGATGGAATTAAGTTCAATCATCTCAAAAAGAGCAAGTTCACATGTAATAAGAAAACTATGAATCTTTAAAAGAACCACTGAGAACAGGTGTTGGACAGCAGAATCAGAATCTTGAGCAAAGAAAAGGGCAGGGTGGGCTGGAGAGATGGCTCAGCGGTTAAGAGCATTGCGTGCTCTTCCAAAGGACCCAAGTTCGATCCACAGCAACCACATGGTGGCTCACAACCATCTGTAATGAGGTCTGGTGTCCTCTTCTAGCCTGTAGGCATATATGCAAACAGAATATTGTATCCATAATAAATAAATATTAAAAAAAGGGCAGGGTGTGCCTGCAGAAACATCTATGTATATAACTCATCGACTAAGATAAGCATTAGGTGGTTTCTGGTTTCCTTCAATTCTTCTTCCACAGATGTCAGCTTGTCATATTTGATTTTTCATCTGAATTACTGCAAGCATTCACATATAACTCTAACTTTACAAAAGTCATTTGTATATATTTTCTCTATCCTGCTATGTTATACTTCACCGGAATTATATTTATAATATAATTCACTGAAACATCTAACATTTTAGAAGGGAAGAGAACAACTCTAAGAATATGTAATCAAAAGCAGTCATCACTCTGATTTACAAATTTGTGTCAGTGAATGGCCTTGAAAATTTCAAATATAAAAACTGATCCCAGAAACTGGGTCTGGTATGGGGGATGTCTACATGTACAGGAGACAGATACAGGAGAATCAACTGTCAATATTAGTCAAAATTTAGAGAAACTATATACTAAAAGTATATTTTACTGCACATACATTATGTTAGTAAAGCAAATACTAAGGAATTTTTTAAACAACATATATAAACTAATCCAGGTACAGAAAGTCACTGACACACTACAAAAATCAATTAATATAATTTTTATACTAAGAGAAATTAAAAACTCATTAATAATGACAAAAAAGATGTCCCCTCTTCAAAATCTATTCACAATTTAAAGAATTCCACATTAGCAATGGGGGGATAAAGTTTTCTTTACGCAGTAAGCTTTAAAAATTTAGAAATCTACAAAGCACTGCAGCATCATGCTCAATAGTCAATTTCCTTTCAGGAGGAAGAAAGGTGCCCACTATTCTCACCCATGCTCAACACATCATCTCTGGAGAGCAGAGAGCAGAGCAGACCAAGAAGAAAACAGAGATTAGCAGAAGTCATTCTGGCACATACTTGCAATCCCAACACTCAGGAAGCTGAGGCAGATTGATTACAAGTTTTAGGCAAGCGCAGACCACTACAAGGCAAGTTTCAGGGCAGCCTGGACTACAGAGCAAAGCCCTGCCTCAACCAAAACATTTAGTAAACAAAACTTATGAAGTTATTACTTATTATTATAAGACCTATAACAAAAGAATTTATAGAAAATTGGGATCCTTTTAAGTAGTGACGTACACTTAAAAATTTTCAACTAAACACTCTAACACAATGCACGTAACAGAGCTACTTCAATCCCTACTGAATTACCTTGGCTGGCATCTGTGGAGCTGGATTTCACAGAAAGCTGCTTTGTTCCATCTTTCACTCTTTTCACCCGGTTCTTATCCCCTGGTAAAGTCAGTTTTTGCCTGAGTGGTTTTAATTCAAATGCCTGAAAAGTTTTGACCTGCGCCTTCTCCTCAGGAGCGACTTCTCTGCTTGTATCCTCTGTAATACTGGCATTATCAGTGCTTGTTTGGTCCTCAGAATGAAGCGCTTTAGGATCATCCTGCACATGCTCGTCTTTGCTACTCAGAGCAAGCTTTTCATCCTTGTTGATGCACTCCAGTTCCAGTTGTATCTGCTTATACTTTAAAAGTAAATCTTCAAAAGTTTCTTCCCCACAGTTCTCACTTTTGGATGAATGATTCTGTTTTCTTGACGGGGATCTTCCAAAACTTTTGGCTGAACAGCATATTAAGGAAACCAGTTTCCAAAAATTTTTCCAGTTAAATTTAACAAAAATACTTAAGGTATAGATGAAATTTTTCTCCCTTAATTTTTCAAGATGAATGGATATTTTTAAATTTCTAAATTCCATTTAATATATGTGCTGCTAATGCCTGTTTATGTGCCCATATTGCAATTTAACAAGCATCCATACCAACAGTCCACTTACAAAATCACTAGTGACAGAAATTACCAGTTGACTCCACGGTAGTCCACGGTAGTCCACCCAGTTAGGTTGTAGCATCCTTCCTTCTATAAGGACGAGGAAAACCCAAAGCGAACGGATGCTAAGGATGCTTTCTGAAGGGAGGGAAGGAACTGGCAAAGATGATGACAATTTACACTTCTCATAATCAGGAGGGAATCTTCTCTTATTAGTTTCTTCTCATTTCAAATTAAAAAGTAAATAAGAGAATGAACACTGACGATTAGTAATTTATGAAAGAAACATTTCTTAAAACACTAATACATAATAGAGGATGCATCATGTGCTACATCTGACTCATACACAATTAACATGAAAGCCATGTAACAAAACAATAAAAATTTTAGATGTTACTCAAAATGTATTTTCTAATTTCAAACAATTCATAAATATGGTATGAATTTCATTCTGCAAGTTAAGAAATAAAAACCCAGGTAATGGGTGTAGTTCCAATAAACCAACTGTGTTTTCTTTTCTTTCTTTCTTTCTCTCTCTCTCTCTCTTTCTTTCTTTTTTGTGGCAGTGGGGGAGGGAATTCAAGACAGGGTTTCTCCGTAGCTTTTTGGAGCCTGTCCTGGAACTCACTCTGTAGATCAGGCTGGCCTTGAACTCACAGAGATCCACCTGCCTCTACCTCCCAAGTGCTGGGAGTAAAGGTGTGTGCCCCCACTGCCCAGAAACCACTTGTGTTTTCATTGGTTGTAATCTAACATAGACCTTCTCTGCTTAATAACAGGGCAAACACCCAACAAAGACTTCAAGTTCCTGACCACCAATTCAAAGAGGGGAATTAGGACCACATATTTGAGAAACTAAATGATCTTCAACTTAAAATCAATAGTTCTGCTGTTAAAAATGTTCTAGTAAATCTCTGCTTCTTTGATGTTGCCAGTCAAATTTCTTAAAAGAAGTTTTTCTTCCCCAAGACAGGGTTTCTCTGTGTAACAGCCCTGGCTGTCCTGGAACTCACTTTCAGGACCAGGCTGGCCTTGAACTAACAGAGATCTAACAGCCTCGGTTACCTTTCTTTCTTACAATCCTGCCAAATGGAATATAGCTGTTTTAGTAGTTCAAGAGAAACTGATGTAAGTGTATAGACTATTATTTCTAAACTTCATTTTACCTGATTTCTCTGCAGCCACTTTCTACCACTGTTGTCTCTGCTCCTGTGACTCTCAGGTCTCCTCATTTATCTACATTTTTTAAGTCCTTCCTAACTCCTTTTTTTTTTCGAAGCTTGTAATGGTGTTCTGTAGTTGTCAGAATTCAGTCTCTGTTTTCATTTGAAAACATTCTAAAGTTCTCCCACTCTTTTACCTACCACATAAGAGGAATCTGAATTGATAAGGTATTTGGGGTTCTCTATTGCCCACAACCTATGCATAGACTGCTGTCAAAGCAATCTTCTGTTTGTTTTTTTTTTTCAAGACAGGGTTTCTCTGTGTAACAGTCCTGGCTTTCCTGGAACTCTCTTTGTAGATCAGGCTGGCCTCAAACTCACTAAGATCCATCTGCCTCTGTCTCCCGAGTACTGGGATTAAAGGTATACACTGCCACTGCCTTGCTGTCAAAGTAATCTTTACAGATTATAAAACTTCAGGCATTCCCTTTCATTCTCAGTAGAGCCCAAAGTCCTCTTCCTTAGAATGCATGCATTTATTATCTGGCCTGTGCTTACTTTTCCAACCTTACCTTTTCTGGGCTCATCACAATTTACGGAGCTTTGTGTCCAGGCCTCTGTTCTTCAACTTGACCCCAATTCAAAACACCTCCTAGATGAAGCCAGAATTATTTATTCTACCTGGCCATGTATGCATTCTTTGTGCATAAATACTGTAATTATCTGTATTCCAGCTAAGCCATCTAAAAGTAAAACTACAGCAATAAAAAACCAAATAAATACTAAAGACACTGAAGACATTGGCAAAGGGAATAGATTCAATATACCAACAAAAAGTACCAACTGAAAAATGAGTAAAAGCAATTGAGTTAGAGCCATTAACTTACCTCTGCGACAAAATTCTTCCCACCTCTACAGCATAAGGATCAAATCAGTACTTGCTTGTTTGTCAAGATGTTATTTTTTACTTGTATTTTTATGAACTACTTGCTGAGTCTATACTTCAGTGGTAGAAGGAAAACTAAAAAGAACTACTTGGACTGGATAGGATAGCACAGATGTTGTGTGTACTGCTCTTGCTAAGGACCTGAGTTCAATTCCCACATCAGGAGGCTCACAACTGCCCGAAGCTCCAGCTCGGGGCAATCTGACATCCCTGGTCTGCTGAGGCACTCATGTAGGAGTATGTACACACATATACATTTAAAATTGTAAAAATAAATCTTTTAAAAAGGGAAAAGCTGCTTACATGCGGAGTTTGGTGGCAAATGCCTATAATGCCAACTACCATGGAAAATGAGACAGGGCTGGGAGCTACTTCACAAGATCCTCTCTTCAAGCAAGACTGTAATAAGAACCAGTGATGTGGTTTCTATAGTAGAGCCTTGGGCTCAATCCTCAGGACCAAAAAAGAAAGAGGAAGCGAGAGAGACTTTAAAATGACTTTTAAACCTGCTGTTTTCAAGGTAGAACCACTTTTCAACATTAGCTGAAATCAAAAATGAAGATAGGATAACTTTACTGACCTAATTATGTTAACTCTCTCCTGATTTCAAAGTTTAAAATGGTAGCTATACAAGGGAGACTTAACACTAACACTGACAAAATGTCTATGCTAACTCTGAGGAGGTTAAGACAGAAGATCAGGAGTCCTGAGGTAGCCTATGGTACAACAGACCCTGTCTCACAAAACAAAGCAAACAAACAAAAACAAAAAAATTTTACGAGAAAAACGAACAGGAATGAAGAGCTGCAGGGAGACTGGTGCAGGTCATAACTTTGGGGGAAGATGGGCAACACAGGGAATTCCATAAAACGTTATAATGTGAATCTACGTCTCCAAACAACAGCAATAAAAACAGACAGACAGACAGATAGCTGAAAGAGGCTGGAGAGTGGTGTTGAATGCCTTTAATCCCAGCACTTGGGACGCAGAGGCAGGGGGATGTCTATGAATTTGAGGCCAGCCTAGTCTGTAGGCCAGCCTTCAAAGAGAATTCCAGAATAGCCAGAGATGTTAAACAGCGAAAGCCTGTATAGAAAAACCATTTTAAAAGAAGAAGAACTGAAACAGATTCTGGTCTTTTCCATTTTCTTTGAAGTTGCAAGTAATATATCCCTAATTGTTTAAAAAAAATGACAGAAAAAAAATTATACTCAAGCTACTGCACTGCTAAACCACTTAAGCTGAGTGAGAATTTCCCTCATTCTTTTTTAGGTACTATTTGCAAAGTTGCCATTTTTATAATCACAGTGGACATATGACAAGCTGAGTCTGAATGTGGATAGAGCTTTGTATTGCAAGTTTTATTGGCTCACATTACATTTTTCCTTCTCAAATTTTTATTAAGAACACCACTAGGGTGGTTTGCTGGTATTTCATGAGAACAATTATGCAGACAACCCGAGCATCTTGTTCTTAAAGTATAGTATCTGAAAAGCAATCAGCAAGACAGCTGATTTCTGACAAGCTGTCAGAGAAATCAAGAATCACATAAGCACACTGGATATTTATGTACACTCTTTTTGCAGTAAGTACATAAAATGTTAGTATATAGCATAACCCCAAACAGTAGCAAATAAACAGACAAAAAGGTGGAGGAAGGAGGCAGGCGAGCCTAGTCACCCCCACCACTGTAATACAGAGGAAACTACGAAAACCTTTAAATTGCCAACAGTACTTTTGTCCTCAATTTGATGTTTTACTAAACTCTATTTTCATTTCTCCAACACCAATTAGATGTTTCATCTACATAACTCTAAAAACATGTCTATGTATTTAAACATCCTTTGTTTTTGAATTCAGAAAGCAAAACACACTGATGGCTCATGTGTGCATATAATCACGGGCGAAGGTTTTCTAATCTTCATGGAAGAATATTCACTGTGTTTTAAAAGGTTACCTACCTGTAATTTTTCTCCAAAACAATCTTGAGATGCTTCTAAACCAATGTTAGGTGAGAGAAGTAACAGCTTTTTCAGGACACAGGAACCAAAACCTGCTGTTTCTTTAACCATCCCTTGCCCATTACCATCATGACATCTAGGAAAAGTCCATAAAGTGCTCCATAAAAATAACTCTGAGTATCTTCCAATTAAGTATCGTATGTAAATTTTATAGAAAACATATTAAACAATCATTACACCATGGGAATTATAGCTAGTAATAAAAGTGCTTAGTAATCTATCTTAAACAATTAGTAAAAGTTGGGATGTATAAACTCATAAAATACGAACACTTTGGACGATTAATTTCTTAACATAAACCCCGAGTAAATTTGGTAATGTTAAAGATAACCAATAATAAGGTTAGAGGGGGAAAAAATTAGGAAATTGGCCGTTTTTCTTCCTCACGTGTCCATACTCTACACATTCCTCCCTAACACACTAAAAGTGTTGCTGAGTTTCTCTTTCTCTGATCTATGTGTAGGCAGCACAGAGTTAAAAAGCCCAAAAGTGAATATAGGAAAGTGAGCTCAATGCATACAGCTTTCCAAACTACGAATGAATTCAAATGATCTGAATTACAAAAAGTGGTTAAAAAAACAAACACTTTAAAAGGAGAACTCTAGAAGAGTAAGAAAAAATTTACAAGAACGGTAAAATTACAGGGGAAAGTTAACGAGTTCTAAAGTCAGGATGTAATATAAGTAACTAGATTCCTCAAGTTGTGGGTATTTCTTTTCTCTAATAATCTAGGTGAATGTCCCATAAAATACGAAATCCCGGTGCTAGCAAAACAGCAAATACCAATGAAATCTGGGCTACTGGTGTACCGTTAAAAACCTGGACTGTATTTCATTTCCCTAGCTGACCCGAATCCATGACACATTCCTGTTCGAAAGCAGTCCAGTCCAATAAAACAAATCTAAGAAAATAGCGGCGGAGTGTGGCACATGACAACGGCCGACGAACAGAGACAAGTGACTCTGAAAAGTTAAACTCAGGGACCTAGTCGTGACGCTCAAGGGAGCTCCAGCGACACACCCAGGGCAGACCGCCACGTTAAGGATACAGCTCTTGCGAGGTGGAGAGGGTTCTCGCCAACTCTGACTGCTGCCGAATCCGGATCCCGCTCCTCCTCCCAGAGGAGGTCTGCACCCCGGCTTGCCTCCTCGCTCACCCACTCCTCGCCCCCGACTCCACCGACTCCCACCCCGGTACGGCCTGCCTCGAAAGCGGAAACGGTCCAGAGCGATGTGGCTCCGCTCCCAGAACGACGGTCGGGGGTTGCTTTCCGACAGGGAGCCCGAAGGCATCCGCACCGGGGGCGGGTGAGTCCGGAACGGTTCTTTGGGTCGGTAGCTGTTGTGTCCCCTGAGGTGGCCCCGCTCCGACGGGTGCCGCGAGCGTGAGAAATTCCTCAGCTGCTGCTGGGACGAGGACGACGACGACGAGCCGCCGCCTCCACCGGATCCGCCGCCCCGGGGCGGGTGAGGAGGCCTCCGGCGCGGGTACGGTAACAGCCCGCCGCCGCTGCTGCTGGTGCTGCTGCTTCGGCTCCGGATCTGGCTGTTGTTGTCGTCGTCGCTGATCTCCCCATCTTCAAGCTCCCCTTCTTCCTTCGGGGAGAGGCCGCTAGAGGCCGGGGTCGAAGTCTCAGCGGTCGCCATCCGGGGAGCAGCGCCGTTCACACCGCCTTAGTCCTCCGTCCGGGGACCCGCCCGCCCGCTGCCTTCCCCTTCCTCCTATCCCCTCTGTCCTAACGGGTCCGGCAGGCGCGGCCTCCCCGTGCTCGGACGCCTCGCAGCTTCTGCTCCCCAACTTCCCCGCACCCCAGATCTCTCTCGCCGGACCGCCGCTTAACCAGTACCCTCTCCTAGCGCCCCCTTGCTGCTCTTCCGCCTCGCGAGAAAGGAGTGGTGGAGGAGGAGGCCGCGTCCCGATCGTCATTTCCGGCGGCACTCCGGAAAAGGGCGCTGCCAAGCCTCGCGATAACGAGAAGCATGACGGGCGCGGTGCTCTCTGGGATCTGTAGTCTCTCTTGTGCAAGGCTTCGCCCTTGTTCCCTCGCGGACGCCACTGTCCCTGACATCCTGGCTGAGGTGGCGGGGTCCGTGGTGTCCGGGTAGCGGGCCTGCTCTTGAGTCGCAGACCTGAGTTTCAGAGTCACTCGTTGGTGGGGAAGACACCTTCCCGTTGCTCGGGCGCCCCTCCCTGAGACACAGTCTACCCACTCTCTTTGGGACCCCGGGGGGCGGGGGGAGGAGCGGGTGTGGCCGCCATGTTGGTGAAGGCGAACGTCCGCGCCGGGAGCTCCAGGAGTTGGCTCTGCGGGCCTGAACCCGCCATATTAATAAAGAGAAAGGGGAGTGGGCCCTCCCTCCCAGCACTGTAGTGTGCACGCCCCTCTTCCCGCCCGGCTGGCAGCGCCTGGTAGCCGGCCTCGTTCGCCTTTGCGCGGTGACAGCGGCTTTTGCGGGCTGCGCCGAATGAGGGGCCGGGGGAAATGCCGACCAATTGCGCCGCGGCGGGCTGCGCTGCCACCTACAACAAGCACATTAACATCAGCTTCCACAGGTAAAACCCGGGCGGGGGGGCGGGGGGGTGACGGCCACGGGCGCTAAACGGGTCTGAGTGTCACAGGGCGCGTCAGAAGGACGCGGGGACTGGCGTTCCTCAGCTGGTGACTGCTAAGAATAGCCGGAGGGGGGAACATCACTTTTGTCCTTTGTGTGCGGTTTCGCGCAGCCGGAGACCTTTTTCTCCGTTCCCGAGGAAAGTTTACCCAATTTGCGGATTCTTGTGAATGACACCCCTAACATTAAAAAGTATGCGCATACCTTTATTTTTCTCCTCTTTTATTTTGATGTCTTAGACCATGCCTTGAGACGAATGACGCCATAAGGGACCGATCGTCTCCCCTTCAAGTCAACATCTCTTTTAAAAGCCTGCTGGGTTGGAGTTAAAATTAGGAAATTTTCGCTAGCTGACGTGGGAAACCTTTCTGATAGGCACACACAGTAACCGCCGAGGAACTGAGTCATCACTGACGGCCATGTAATTAAGCAGTGTGTATCAAAGTGCAAACAGAAGCTTTCTCTTGAGCACGAACATAAAATGAACCTAGGTTCCGTTTTCCTTTCGCTGAGAACGCAGTCATGGCCTTGGTAGTGCTAAGACAAACTCTGCCAAGCCTTTGGACGCAATCGGTACTTGAATGTAATAGGTGCTCAGTAAATGTTCGCCTTTCCGTCAAGAACTGCCACCTGTCCGAAGGAAAAAAAATACTAAAAACTTAAGTGAAAACAGTTCTGACTTTATATACCCCACCATATACAGTGTGATCTTAGGATATAGAAAATAGCTTCGATCTTTTCCCTACCTCACTAAGGGCTTCCCCTGACTAAAAGCTGCTACTTAAAAAAAAGAAAGAAAAAGAAAACCCTTCTGCTGTTTGTTTTAAAACTACTTCCTGCAAATGTAAGCTTTGTTCATTCTCACAGCTGCAGTACACCAGGTCCCTAATTGCCTGACATTATGCTAATGACGGAGAAAGTTCATACCCTCCGGGACTTTAGAATTCAATAGAGGAGGAAGACTTGTAATGACAGTTGAGTGCCACAGAAAAGACATTCAAAGAGACCTAATTAGCCTTGGAAAGTCAAAGGACACTTCACAAAAGGTGAAGTGTCAAATGAGACCAAAGGCTGAAGTCCGGTTTGGTCGTCTCTACTAAAGCACGTTCCGTTTTGTTCCAGGAGTACTTGAGAAGCCCTGAAGAATGCAAAAAGAGTAGCATGGTTGGATTTACATAGTAAAAAGCCTTCTGGCTGCTGTGTAGAATTAAGAGCGACACTCCTGCGAGGCAGGCGTCACCAGAGATGAGTTTGATAAGGAAGGAGCCTCTTACAGAATGTTAACTTATCTGCTATTTCCTTTACAGGGAAAGCATGTTAGGTGTCCGCTGAACTGAATACTGCTGCTCAGTTGTGGGTACAGGAGCACTGAATTAGAGGAGATGAGAGTTGAGTGAGAAGAAAATAGGAAGCTGTGACAAAAGGGAGCCCAAGCCTGCTGTGGTCTCGGGAATGAGAAGAAAGAGACCAGGTGTCATTAGTTCAAGGCCAGCTGAGCTACATAGCCCCTGTCTCAAAATAAAAAAGGAACATGGGGAATCTGTTCAGTGGCCTCGAACGGGATGTTCTTGGCAGTAACGGTGGAGAGAAGTAGACAGATTTTGAGAAATGTTTGAGGAGAATTTACTGGACTTGGTAATCTGATGTGGAAGATGAACGGGAGGAGTCTAGCCACTACAAGAAGTGCTTAAGAGATGGACAGTGCAGAGCTGGGTGTGGTGGTTCACAGTGACAACCTTAGAATATAGGAGGCTGAGCAAGGAGGATCCACCCCAAGTTCTAGGCCTGTCTGGACGGACTACAGAATAAAACTCTTGTCTCGAGGGGGTGGAATGATGCGCACTGTGCAATACTATTCATCTAATGTGAAATTAGCACTTTATGGTAGCCTTAGAAATTTAGGTCTTTATAATTGCTAGGCAGACATATTCCCATATTCCATTTACATGGTAGAAGGATCACCATGAATTCAAAGCCAGCCTGAGTTACAGAATGAATTTGATCTTACAAAATAAGAACTGTCTCCAAACACAACAAGCAAAACCAAACCAACAAGAAAAATGGGTTTTAAAATAGCATTATAGTAAAAATATATTCCTGTTTTTATAAATGCAAATAGTATTTAATTTTTCTTATAGGACATAGATACTGTGTGTGTGTGTGTGTGTGTGTGTATGTATGTGTCGGGGTCTCACTGTGTAGCCCTGGCTAGCTCATACTTGATATATAGACCAGGTTGGCCTTAAACTCAGAGAGATCTCTCTGCCCCTGCTTCCCAAGTGTTTCCATTAAAGACATCTACCACTCACTATGCCTGGCCAGCCTAGACTTCTTTATCCACCTGCACAAACTGTTGCCTAGGGGCTAGAGAGATGGCTCATGGATTAATAGTACTCAGTGTTCTTACTGAGGCCCTGGATTTGTATCCCAGCACACATATGCATGGGAGCTCACAAACCAGACCCAGGGGATCCAACTCCTCTTGGGACTTCCTTGGGCTCTTGCACACATAGATATGTTCAGGTATATACACATACAAAATACTATTCCCTTTTGACTGGCTATTTGACCAGCATCTTAACTGGTTTACTGGCTTTCACTCATGTGCTTTAACCATCCTTGTATAATCAATGCTCTAAACCTCCGTGTTGTTAACATTTTTCTTTCCGGGGGAAAGCCCCAGTTTGCAGTATTTGCCCAGTTTCTGAGATGCATTTCCTCTCACCAAGTGTGGTTTCAAGCCACCAGTATGACATGACTGATTGTAGAGCTGAGATGTACAATATCACATTAATCTATTGCCGTACAGATGCAGTAGTCATAAATAATTTTAGAAAATAGAAATTGGGCTGGAAAGATGGCTTAGCAGCTAAGAATAAGTACTGCTCTCCTGGAGAACCCAGATTCAGTTCCCCTTACCCTAATCAGGCAGTTCAATCTGTAATTGTGGCTCTAAGAGATCTAACTTCGGGTCTCCTTGGGTCCCTGGGTTTGTGTGTATATATCCTCACAAACACATGATTAGAAATGAACCTGTAAAAAAACCAGTTATTAGTAAAATGTTTCAAAGTTAGCCATTAACAGTGATTGAATTTATCAGCTCATTCAGTCATCTCGCAGTTCATCCCTTTTGGCTTGTCAATGGCACTTTGAATGTATTTTAATATTTTTGACATAGAAGGCCCTCCATGTTTATTTCCTGTCCTGCTCCTGAGATAGCCTTATGACATCACTCCTCCCACTTAAGGTCCTTTCTTCAGGCCTTCTGGATAAATCAGCATATCCTATTCCATGCAGATCCATACTTCTTTACAAAAGACCCACTATGCCACTAAGCTAGGTATTTCCATGGTCTAATCTTTAAAAGACATATGTGTGCATGTGAATTTGCAGATGTGCATATGGAGGCCAGGACAACCTCCATGGTTGTTCTTCAGGCACTGTCTTGTTCCTTTCTGAGACAGGAAACTTTCCACACTTGGTCACTGACACAGGGATCCACCAGAGTTATCTTCTTAGCCCCTTAGAAGCATTTCTATCTTTCATTATACATAATAGAAATAAAATACCTGGGGCTGGGAACGTACCTCAATGGCAAATAATTAAATTTGTTTGTTGTATCCAGATATTGTACAAAGGAACTAGCTGGGCTTATTCTCAGCCACTCTGCTAGTATGCTAGGATTACTTGATGCTTTACCTTCTCAGTTACTGTATACACTCAGAGGGAGACTTATTTTTTTATTACCACCACGTCTACAGTGCTTAAAAATGTAAGAGGTATTCAGCCATTTATTTAAAATGCAAGCAAAAAAGCATTGCTCAGAAACATAAGTGTATAAAACCTGGGGTGTGTTGTGTGGACAAGAATATTTCCATCCGTTGACACCATGTAAGTCTTTCAATATAAGATTTCTTTTTTATTTAAATTTAGCCCGTGAGCTACATCTACCCCTAAAATGTACTGTGAAAAATCCAAGTAACATACTCAAGGACCAGGTAGAGTTGCCCAGGCCATCACAAAAGGTCAAAGTTATCCTCGGCTGCAATAGTAAGCCTGTTGTCAGCCTGAGTGACGGTAGAGTCTCAAAAACAAAACATAACACCTAATTAAACCATAATTAAAGATAATGTTTTAAAGCCCACTGTGGTGGTAGAGGCCCACATTCCAACACTGAAGGTGGAAGCCAGTGGACTGCAAATGATACTTACAGCTCATTTTACTGATTCCATGGTAAAATTAAATATACTTAACTATGCTTGACAAACCACTAGGTGAAATAAGAGTTCTTTGACCGAGAACAGATTAGGAGGTAAGTGCTAAGCCAAATGCAGCTATTCGCTCATGTAATCCACCACGTGAAAGTCTGAGCAGATGTAGTGCAGAGTTTAGCTTGGCCCTGGACTGCACAGTGTGCTACAGTCCAGCCTGGGTTAGATTGGTAGGCCCTGTCTCGGAACTCAGAGGGCAGCGGAGACTGAGTACTAAGCAAGGTTGGTCAATTTCTCAGAAAATATCCTCTAATGAAATATTAAGTACTGTGGAGTGACAGCAAATCTTCAGGGCATGTCTATTGTGAGAAAGGATATTTAGAGTAAACTTGGGCCTTCATTGCTATGCTCCTCATCACTGGCAATGTGTGGAAATCTAATTCTGACCCACATGATCTCACATGGACTTTATGGTTCTTTTTTATACAAATGAGTACTTATAGAGAATATAGTAATCAAAGAAGTAATCTAAAGAAGACTTAGAAGCTGGCGGAATGGCTCATCGAACAAAGACACTTGCCATGAAAATCAGTCTGAATTTGACCCC
Organism: Ellobius talpinus; assembly: GCA_001685095.1. NCBI lineage: Eukaryota > Metazoa > Chordata > Mammalia > Rodentia > Cricetidae > Ellobius > Ellobius talpinus. The sequence continues at coordinate 6,263 of LOJH01000516.1, read as the reverse complement.
CAGAACCCATGCAGAGGTTGAAGGAGAAAACCAACTCCACCAGCTTGGCCTCAGACCTCCGTTTGCAAACTGGCACACGTGCTCACACACATATATCATACACATTTGGTACCAAAGGGATCTTTATTCACACACATAATTATTGTGCATCTTTGAGAGAGAAAGACTGTGTGTACATGCCACAGCCTGTGAAGACAGGACAACTTGTGGGAGTTGGGTTTTTTCTCCTTCCTCCATGTAGGTCCAGGAAATCAAACTCAGGTTCTGAGGTTCAGCGGTAAATGCTCTTCTTCCCTAATGAGTCATCTAACTGGCCCTATATGAAAAAGAAAAATAAGAATTGTAATTGAAATTTAACTATATGTGAGTGTTTATTCTTACATTTCCAAGTCACTTAACAAAGCTAGAATTATTAGGATTTTTTTTTAAAAAATAGCCCTTGGTATTTGTGTCTTCCTTAAGCAGTATGTGTTGGATGGATGTATCTTTTTATTTGAAATATGAAAGGAAAGGGGTAGCTCAGGGATCATTTATCTTTTTATAATTATGTTTCCTGCTAAGCTCCATAGCTCCAGAATTTTTTAAATACAGCTTAACTACATAGAATTCAGCGAATTGTTTATACTGTATTTGTATTATATCAAGTTGTGTTAAGTTGTTATTGTTTATAAGGCATGATCAAAGATACGCAGATAAATAATAATCATTTTCCTCAAGAAACTTTGAGCAAGATGGCTCAGCAGGCAAACACTGTTATTGCCACACAAGCCTTAGAACCTGAGTTCCATGCCCAGAAACCATGGTGGAAGGAAAGGACCAAATCAGTTCCCAAAAGTTGTTTTCTGACCTCCACTGCTTGCCTGCACATGTGTGCACACACATGCACACACCGCATAATGCACGCATGCACACAATAAGTTTTCTCTGAAAATATGTAATTTGTACTATTGGAAATTTGAATGGAGAAAGTATAAAATTGTGATGTACTGTAGGAAAGACGGAAAGGAGTGTATTTGCCCAGACTTTCCTTGTAAAAATGTTGTCTTTAACATACCTGTTGTATGTGCTGCAGCAGCAGATAGCAGCATTGTGAAATTACTCCTGCTTGTGATCATTCTACAGAAGAGTGTTATTTAAAATTTAGCTATTGCCCTTTCTAAGGCCTAGGTTGGGAGGAATGTCTCTTTTTAAAGTCTTAAAAATTAAAGCTAATAAAATTAATTAACTTGGCATCTGGAGATTTTTTTACATAAATGAAGGACTTTTTAAATTTAACTATTGAGTACAACAAAAATAGGATAGTTGGAATTTGAGTTGCTTTTTGTTTGCTTGTTTTAAGGTTTCCTTTGGATCCTAAAAGAAGAAAAGAATGGGTTCGCCTGGTTAGGCGCAAAAATTTTGTGCCAGGAAAACATACTTTTCTTTGTTCAAAGCACTTTGAAGCCTCCTGTTTTGATCTAACAGGACAAACTCGACGACTTAAAATGGATGCTGTTCCAACCATTTTTGATTTTTGTACCCATATAAAGTCTATGGTAGGTGATGTCACTGTCCTTTCTTAAAACATGTCTTAGAGCCTATTACTTCTTGTTTGTGCAAGTGAGCAATTCACATTATGCTAAATGAGTGTGTAATGACACACCCCAAAAAAGCTGTAGAGCATCCGCTTGTGTAATAAAGGTACAGGCTAGAATTAGAATTTAGGTCTCCTGACTCCAGTTTCATTTCCCCTGTGAAGTCCAAACGAATACCAGATTTTGGACTTCTGTATGTTCACAATTAAGGATGCTCAGCAGGTAAAAGTCTATGCAGATCCTCAAAGGATGAAACACTTGTGGTCCCAAGCATTTTGCATATAGGGTACTTGGCCAGAAATGCAGCCTTACATAGCTAAAATTATTCACAATTACCAGTAAGTGTACCATTGGCATAAACAAAAAGATTAGTAATGACACCTCCAGAATCACTATTCTGATTCTAAGATAACAAGTGATGTGCTAGCAAGTACTTTAAGAACACATATTCAGTTATGCCAAGAGATGGTGGTTCCAATTGAGGCTTTATAAGAAACAATGGAGTTATTCAGTTTAGGGATGAAACCTTGGGAGTTTGGGACATTAGAGGAGGTTTTTGGCCATGCATAGGGCAATTTAATTAGATAGTAAATTGAGAGATGAATAAGAAGTTATCAAATGTTGGTTTATTTGAAAGAAAAGAAAATCAGGTACTGGGTGAATGAATTAAAATGAGTTTAAGCCAGGCTGGTGGTGCATACCCTTAATCCCAGCACTCAAAGGCTGAAACATTTGAAGCTCTATGAGTTAGAAGCCAACCCAGTCTATTTATTGAGGTCTATTTATTGAGCTACATACTAAGACTCTGTCTCAAAAACAAAACAAACAAACAAACTAAATCACTTGGTTTGCGGCTGCAAATACAGCTCTGTAGTGGAATGTGTCCAGATTGATGACCAGCACCAGAGAGAAAAGACAAGAGGAGAAAGAAGGAAACGTTGATCTGACTAGGTCAGAGCTGATTAGAGAAGCAAAACTGAGAAAGCCGCCTAAAGGAAAGCTAGAAAAATAGAGGGTTTTGGGAAAGGGCATCTTCATACTGAGAAAGAAAAGGCTATTGGTTAACTGTGGCATTTGAATTTGGAAGTGGACATGAGTTAATGTTTTAATGGGTGGGAAGGTTGTGGATTGCTGCTGCTGCCGCTGCTGCTTAAGATGTTGAAAAAGCTATAGAACAACAAGGGCTTTCTTATTTCTAAATCTTTCAAATTTGAGCACCTTAAAGCATACCTGACTCCGAGTATGCACTCAAATATTGAAATTGAAATGTACCATCAACCAGCACGGGGAATGCACATTTGTAATTCAGGTACTCAGGAGGTAGAGGCAGGAGGAGCAGTTCATCTGCTCCATAGAAAGGTCAGCACCAACCAGGGCTACATGAGCCATTATCTCAAGAAAAGGGAAGATGGAACTTTATTTCTGACATTTGATCATTTATTTATCCAATAACTATTTTTTTAATTTTTTACTTATATGCATTGGTATTTTGTCTGCATATATGTCTTGTGAGGGTGTCAGATTCCCTGGAGGTAGAGTTATAAGCAGTTGTAAGCTGCCATGTGGGTGCTGAGAATTGAACCTAGGTCCTCTGGAAGAACCACCAGTGCTCTTAACCACTGAGCCATCTCTCCAGCCCCATCCAATAACTATTAAACTTTTCATTATGACAAAATCTGTTACAGGTTGAGAAAATGAAGAGCAAAGGGAGACTGTGCCATTTCTCTATGAAAAGAGGCCAGTTGTAGTTTTTATGATTGTAGGTACTATAATTTATTCAGCATTGTTTCCCCAGGAAATAATTATTGAAAAGTGGTGTGGTTGGGTTTTTTTGGTTTTTGTTTTTTTGTTTAGAGAGACAATCTTGTTATTGAGATAGCCCAAGCTATCTTCAAACTCTAGACCAAGCTGTTCTTTTTTTCTTAAAAAAAAAGATTTATTTTATATGTATTGGTGTTTTTGCTTGCATGTATGTCTGCACCACAAATATGCTGGTGCCTGTGGAGACCAGAGGAGGACGTTGGATCTGCTGGAAAAATGAAGTCACAAACAGTTGTTAGCCACCATATAAGAGATGAAAATTGAATCTGGGTTCTTTGGAAGAGCAACCAGTGCTCTCAACTACTGAGCTATCCTCCAGCCCTACAAGCTTCTCTTGAACTAGCTGTCCTCCTGCCTGCCCCTAAAAGGCAAAAATGGGTTTGTTTGTTTTTTTTATTTATGTTTTGGCTTTTTTGAGACAGTTTCACTGTGTAACTCTAGACTAGCCTCAAATTTATGCCACTCCTGCCTCAGCCTCCTGAATGCAGGGATCACAGTGTGTACCATCATATCTTGAAGGAATGTTTGTTTAATAAAGGAAAGACACAATTATAAGAAGATGTGATACCATAGGAAAACAAAACGTGGTTTAATATTTCTGGAGTATAGTGAACGAAAGAATCCTTAGCTTTCTGGTTCGGACAAAGCAATTCCTATCCAGATTTTAAATCTTTGAAGATTTAGTGTGAAGAATTAATAAGTAAACCTGTTTGGGAACTTGGTACCTGAGAACATACCTCTATAGACATGTGAGTTTTTGTTTACGTAGATTCCAGGTCTGAACTATTCCTCAAATTGAGAGACTAGCACTTAACAAAAAGGAGATCAGATCAATACCATAGATAAGTGAAATGTCTAAACAAATTCTGGTTTGGTCTTAGTAAAAAGAGTTGAAAAAGATTCTTAAAACCCCCAAAGAATAATATTGAATAATGTGGAAGAAACCTTGAAAGATCCACTGGTTATTTCTAAATATTTGAATGTCTCTATAGGTAAAGAAAGTAACTAGTGAGGCCTGGCGGCACAGACACACCTTTAATCCCAGCACTTGGGAGGTGAAAGCAGGTGGATCTCTTTGAGTTCAAGGCCACTCTGGTCTCAGTAGCAAGTTCCAGGACTGCCAGAGTGGTCTATGTAGAAAGACCGTGTCTCAAAAAAGAAAAGTACAGGGTGGCTAGACTGAGATGCTCTAGCCATGGTCCCGTGAGATGGTGTGCTGTTGCCCATTATACTTAGCAGTTCTCAGAAGAGCAGTTTAAATAATGTGTGCTCAAAACTGGACACTGTTTACTTATTTGTGATATCCATAATTTATATTAAACTCTCTGTTCGGCTCAGAAACTCAAGTCAAGGAGTCTTTTGAAGAAAAACGACAGTTTTCCTCCACCTGGACCATGGAATTTAAAGTCGAATAGTCAGCAAGTACTACTCGAACACAGTTATGCCTTTAGGAACCCTATGGAGGCTAAAAAAAGGATAATTAAACTAGAAAAAGAAATAGCAAGCTTAAGAAGAAAAATGAAAACTTGCCTACAAAGAGAACGCAGAGCAACTCAAAGATGGATCAAAGCCACGTGCTTCGTAAAGAATTTAGAAGCAAATAACATGCTACCCAAGGGCCTCTCAGAACACATTTTACCAACGGCCTTAAACAATCTTCCTTTGGAAGACTTCAAACTTCTCAAACAAGATCAACAAGGTAAACCATTACCAGTTCTCTAAGTCTAAACTAGACAAGATCTGCACTCCAGTTTTCCTTCCACAGAACCTGATGCCCGTCTTCCACTCTTCCAGTCATCGAAGAGACAGGGCAGTTGTACTAAAAGCAAGTTCTTAGAGTTTTACTTGAAGTAACAGTCATTGTATAACTTGCAGAGACTTGAGTCTAAGAAAAATGGGAAAATGTATTGACAGCTTTGAGAACGCGTAGAAGTGCCTTACATGAGGACTATGTACTTAGACATTGTCTAGGAAACACAGTTTGTGGAGTGTTTCTGCTTGTGTTTTCTAAACTGCTCTCAAATAGGAATGACGAAAGAGACGTTCCTATGAGGAAAAACATTCTACACCAAAGTTGGGATATTACATTCTAAAGAATATGCGAGGTGGGAGCTAATCATTAAATGTGAACTTAAAACTACTGGATTTTGTATTAATATTATTGGGTTGTGGTTGAACATTTTTAGAATAAGACCTCTGGGGTACAGGGCAAGGTTTTTTTTTCTTTTTTAACTTTTGTATTTTTTTAAACCAGTCAAAATAAGCTTATCATGGTTTCCTTATAGGAACATTGGACTTAAAAGTGGGTTGTAAAATAATTTGAAAATAATATTTTGAATGTGAAATACCTTTGAGACTCCAAGCTAAGTGAGGCCTCAAGTACCTCAGACTGGGAAAAACTGGTGAGTTATACTCAGCTTCTAAGAAAATAATGCAGAATTCAAGATCTAGCTTTTACTTTACCAAATAGATAAATGCAAATGATCTTTTTTATAATAAAATACTGAATTTCCATCTTCATAACTGATAAATTAATAAACAAGTTAGACCTGTACCCATTTGCTCCTTGTAACAAAATTCTTAAGCTGTTACTTCTTTTTTTAAACTAGTTACTAATTGCCTTTTCTATGTCAAAAATAGCTTTTGTCTCCCCACTTAATATATCACAGTATAATTTAGTCACAAGAAAGTACTTTAACTATGTTGTGTTAACTTAAGACAAAATCAATTTATCCTACCCATCAGCTTTTTTTATTTTTTTCTTTTTCCTTTTTTTTTTGGTTTTTCAAGACAGAGTTTGTCTGTAGCTTTGAGACCTGTCCTGGAACTTGCTCTGTAGACCAGGCTGGCCTCAAACTCACAGAGATC
>LOJH01000515.1:36537-48122 GCA_001685095.1 Ellobius talpinus | reverse complement strand
TCACAGAAATCCTCCTGCCTCTGCCTCCCAAGTGCTGGGATTAAAGGTGTGCACCGCCACCGCCGGCTGGCTAAAAAAGGAAGTTTTGATACATGCACACATCCATACAATATGGATAAACCCTGAGGGCACTGTGCTAAGTAAACTAAATCAGACAAACAGACAGACAGACAGACAGACAGATACACACACACACACACACACACACACACACAAACCTACTATAAGACTGGTGTGGTGACGCATGCCTTTAATCCCAGCACTCAGGAGGCAGAGGCAGGTGGATCTCAGAGTTCAAGGCCAGACTGGTCTACAGAGTGAGTTTCAGGACAGCCAGGGCTACAGAAGAACCCTTCCTCAAAAAAACAAAATAAAAACCAAACAAAAACAACAAAAAGACATACTATAGGAATTCATTATATGGGGTATCTAAAGTTGTCGAATACATAGAAACAGAAAGCAGAATGGTGGCTGGGCTGGGCAGGTGGGTATTGTGTTGCAAGTGCACAGAGGTGGATGACGATCTCTCAGATGAATGGTGGTAATGACTGCACGCTAATGTAACAAACTCAATGGTACTGACTTGCAAAATTAACAGTGGTAAGGCTGATAACACTTAAACAGAGAGACCTGCATTCGAGTACTCTTAGCTCCACCCACCTCTTATTCATCAGTACAAAGGAGTACTTTTGTAGAATCTCAACCATGCACCAAGTGCTTCATAGAACTGTCTGTGTTTGGTAATTGTGATGGTTAGTTCTGAATGTTAACTTGCCAAAACTTAGAACCACCTGGGAAAAGTTGAGTTGAGTAATTTCTTTATTGGATTAGTCTCTGAGCATGTCTGTAGTGGATTGTAGATTATTAATTAATATAGGATGACCCAGCCTACTACACGGGCAGCACCCGTGGCCTAGGCTATGGTCCTGAACTACCAGACAGGAGGAAGGTAGAGAGCAAGCAGGCAACCTGGGTGGGCTCGTTTCTCTCTGCTCTTGACTGTGGCTGTGATGGACCAGGTGCATGAACTCCTGCCACTGTGACTTCATTATGTGACGGACTAAAATAATAAACCTCTTTCTCTCCCGGAACCTTTTACCACAGAAACAGAAATGAAACTAGGACAACTCCTTCATTTCATATTAGAGAAAATGCAAATGGAGTCTGCAGTGCCAGAAGCCATCGGTTCCAGAACCAGGTGCTGAGTGCAGGTTGGGCAGATTCCTGGTCTCTGTCACCACATTCACTCCTGACCCCAGAGGACATGGCAGCACCTAAGCTTGCTGCTGGTGTGACAGTTCCAGTGAGAACTCTGCCATGGTTCGCCCAAGGTCCAGAACAATGTACAATGCAGAGTCATGTGAATGGGAAAGGGTCTCTCACATCTGAGCAGTGCATTCCTTGGACTTAGGACATGGATCAAAGTGTGACTGTGGAGGCTTTATGGACAAGACACAGCAAAGGTCTAATTCAAATGTCTGGGAATCAGAAAGTAGGATACAAGTTAAGAACTCTGAATTTGAACATCATAAAGGTAGACTTCCTGAAAGCCATTCAAGTGTGTTCTAAATACAAGAGGGAGAAAAGGAACTGCAAACCCATCTTCAACAAAACTAAGAGAAACACAGATTCTAGACCCAGACAGTCACAGCTATCGAGTAGGTAGTGCAGGCTCTCTTTGCTTCACAGAAGGAAATGAAGGAAGATGTGACAAAGAGTGGATGGGGGGCAGCTAGTGACCTCAGAAAAGTCTGCAAAAATACACTTCCTGCAGGCAAAGCACATCCCCAGGTACCAAACAAATTCTTTGCTGGTGGAGAGCAGAAACCTCCTTCGACCTAGAGTTTGGGACCACGTCAAAAAATACACAAGCCTACTGTAGGTGCCTCACAGATGTGGTCCCCGTGGCAGCAGAGAAGAACATCTTTGCATTGGAGAAGTTCATGGGTTCCGAGTTTATTAACTGCCTAGAAATAAGGGTAATTGAACTCACTTAGAACTCTCTAACATGGGAACAACAAAGCCGAGCTTGAAACACCTTCCCAAGCAAAATTCCTAATAGCTGGCACCTGAAAAGCAAACCCACTTAAAAATGATTATAAAGAGCTGTGTAATCAGGAGCTAAATAAAGACACAACAAAGAAAAGGAGGAAACAAGAAAACCAAAAAAGCAGAAAATTGTTGCTAGGGAGCATCCAAAATTACAACAAAGCCTTCTGAAAAATTTAAAAGAAGAAGGTACAACACTTGCCTAGCGTCCACAAGGCCCTAGATTTGATCCCCAGCATTGCAAAGTAGGGAAGCAAGAGATGATGGCAGAACAGAAGACAAGAAGATGATGAGAGAGTAAGTCATAGCAGAATTCAGGGACAAAGTAGAAGGAAAAAGAAACTACAGGACTGATGGTAAAAACAGAAGAAACAAAACTAGAGACAAAACTAAAAACAACAAAGAACAAGAGGAAAGAAATAAGAGAAAAGTGAATCAAACATAAGGAAGTGAGGGGCTGGGATGTACCCTGGGCGAGTGCTCGCCTGGCACGCATGTAGTCCTGGGTCCCCAGCACTGCACAAACCAGGTATGATGGTTCACACTTATCATCCCAGCATCTGGGAGGTAAAAGCAGGAGGACCGGAAGTTCAAAGTCAACCTCAGCTATATAGGGAGTTTGAAGCCAGTATCCAAACCAAAACCAATGCTTAATGCTAGCAGGAAACAGTAATATTCTCACGGATACAAAGTGCAACCCAAGGGTTGCCCAGTGATCGTTCCTGAGATTTCCTTGAGGAATCTAGAATTCATGACAACCAAGAGGCAACTCAGAAATACTAAGGCATAAGGGAAAGATCAACTATGAGTGTGAAGACAAAAACTGAAAGGCCAGCATCAGGGTTCTGTGTCCTAACAGTGAAAACAAGTAACGACCAGGAAGAGAAGTAGGGAAGAGAAAGCAAGAGACCACCTGCCCTTCAATAGCCGATAGTCCACAGACAGCTCATTAACACTCCCGATTTGCCTATTATGATTTTTACAGATTTTCCCCCACAAAGTCCAACTCTGCTATTATTTGCTAAAAAAAAACTCCGAGAGACACCAGTAAAGGCCAAGAAGATCATCTCTTTTGGATTATTAGTTCTATGTCACTAGTTTATAAAACTCTCCCAGAAGGCATCATTTATTATTTCAATTCTCTAAAAGAGAACTTGCCAGGTGCCTGTGATCCCTGGCACACAGAGTAGGAGACAGGAAGATCAAGAGGTCTAGACCAGCCTAGGCACAGAGTGAGATCCTGCTTCAAAAGCCAAAAATCCCTCCTGCGCTGCTTTGGGGAGGGTTGTTGGAAAGAACATCAGGAGTGGGGAATAAGGGAGGATAATGAAAGGTGGGTATGACCAAAGTATACTACAGAGATGCATGGAATTGTGAAATAAATAAGGCACTCCTTACACCCCTTCCCCAAAGGGGAAATTCCAACACCTACGATGTGACAGTAAGTACATAATCCTTCTCGATTCCTTTCTTTTGTTTTTGTCTTTTGTTTTTTTGAAATAGGGTCTCTTTATGTAGACTTGGCTTTCCTAGAACTCTATAACCAGAAGAGCCTCAAACTCATAGAGGTCCACTTGCCTCTGTTTCCCAGAGTGCTGGGATTAAAGTATATGCCATGGGGCTGGAGAGATGGCTCAGAGGTTAGGAGCACTGACTGCTCTTCCAGAGGACCCAGGTTCAATTCTCAGCTCACACCTGTCTGAAACTCTAGTTTCAGAGGACCTGACACTCTCACAAAGACATACATGCAGCCAAAACACCAATGCACATGCATAAAATGAAAATAAATTATTAAAAAAAAAGGTGGGTCATTCCACTTTTTTTTTTGGTTTTTCAAGACAGGGTTTCTCTGTGTAGCTTTGGATCCTGTCCTGGAACTCATTCTGTAGACCAGGTTGGTCTTGAACTCACAGAGATACACTTGCCTCTGCCTCCCAAGTACTGGAATTAAAGGCATGTGCCACCACCACCTGGCTATGGGTCTTTCCACTTTCAAATAAAAAAAAAGCAAACGCCACTACATCTTTCTATAGCATTCAGTTTAATATTTTTTTCTTTTCTTTTAGCGACAGGGTTTCTCTGTATAGTCCTGGCTGTCCTGGAACTTGCTCTGTAGATCGGGCTGGCCTCAAACTCACAGAGACTGAAATGCCTCTGCCTCCTGAGTACTGGTATTAAAGGCATATGCCACCACTGCCTGGCTCAGTTCAATTTTTACACAATGATTTTCTCACTTCATTCTTGGCTTGTTGTGTATATGTGATTAAATTCTGTAATTATAATATTCATGAAATCATCATGAGCACCCTTCACTAGGCACATGGCTCCATGGACGTACATAAGCAAAGGATACGCAGATAGTAGCCCATGGTAACCCTGTGTGGCAGTCAGGAGTTCCGAATAAAGGTCAGCAAAACTTATCTGAGTGAATAAAGAGTGAGCTGAGATACCTGGAGGCTGCCACACACAGGTGTGAAAGCATGCAGCCAAGAAACGAAACTGAACCCAGGCACCCGCAGAACTAAAGGTCAGGGCAGAGCACAAAGGGTTCTGTTTAGGACAGGAGGTGGCTGAGAGGCTGGCCTGGAGGGTGCCAGCAGAAATCTAGAGAGCACTGAGAGGTAAAGTACTGCCCTGTGGAAGGAGGGGGAGGAAAAGAAGGCTGACACCTGAGTCATCCAGGTGACACTCAAAATAATGGGGCTTCGGAGAGTCTGCTGTGAGACCATGTCTTAGGAATGTCAGAAACTATACCCATAAACCCTCACCAACATGACTGCCCAACTATAAGCTAAACAAGAATGAACATCAATGAACTGGTACACTGGATAGGGAAAAGCCCACAAGATCTTTACCCTACGTAAAGAACTACAGGCAGTTGAGGAAAGCTGAGTGCGGGAAGAGCACACCAACTGGCTCTTCAGGGTCAAAGGGTCGGCCCTGAAAACATGAATGCAAGTAACATTACGCAGACTGAGCAGGTTCTATTTACACAGATGTATGTACAAGTACATATATGCACACAAAAACAATAAATGAAAGAAGAGGCCGTGAAATTGAAGGAGAGTGGGGAAGGGTATGCGGAAGGGCTTAAAGAGAGGAAAGGGAAAGGAGGAATGTTGTAACCATAATCTCAAAAATAAAAACAAAAAGAGTAAAACAGATGTGACTAGAAGAAAGCAAAGGTCAAGAGCCGAACAGTGGGCACTGAACAAACACAAACGATCCTGCTATCTCAATAGCCATCTATCATAATGACATTGGCAAATCTATTAGGAATTGCTTACTGGATATAAGAGGTGCTATTTGATTTCTAAGTATTCTGACCTAAGATACTCGCAGGAGGAGGGTTTATCTGAGCATCAAGGTTTAAGACAGCCCCCAAGATTCCAACAGAACCATCTGATGTAATAAAAGCGGAGGTGAGTGATGCACCGGAGATCTTAGGAGTCTGCAGAGTGAGGCAGCAGCTGGGGATCCGCCAGATCAGCCTCTACAGATCGACAGCCACACATCAATGAATGAAAACCAGTGCTTACAGCTCTATACTAGTTAAAATTCTTCTTCTGAAACTTCTATCCCCCAACAGCCAAAAGTAGGAGTGATTTCAGCCAAATGTAATTCTGCAGACACTCTGATCTCTTTTTATCATGTCTCTGTTCTGTTCCCATCCGAACGCCCACTCAGCCATATCCTTTCACTTTTCTTTTCTAAAAAGCTGCTACAACCTTCTCTTGGGGTACCCACCTCTACAACTGGATCAACTGAACATACAACATTTTCTTTTTCTTTTCTTGCTTTTGCTGTTATTTTGTCTTTTTGGTTTTCTGAGGAGACAGGGTTTCTCTGTAGAGACATGGCCATTCTGGAACTTGCTCTGTAGACATGACTGGCCTTGAACTCACGGAGATCCACCTGCCTCTGACTGGAAGGTATCAGAAACGTTAAGTGATTTGAGGGCAGCAGAGTGCTCACAGGGTGTGTGCTCAGCATGCTCAAGGACCTGCCTCTGATCTTCAGCACACAACAAAGAGGACTCTCCCACCTGCTGGGGTCTCCCTATGGAAAGAAAACAGGTCCTCAAATGAGGGCTTATAATGCTGTCCACTGCTGAGATTTGCCAATTCCCACACCTTAGCTGCCTTAGACTCATTCTTCATGGTGATCCTGCTAAGCAGCTCTGTGAAAATCAGAAATATTCTGCCAGGTTTGGGGTTCTGACTACCCAGGGTTGGGGCACCTAAGACAAGGAAGTTAAGGACCTCTGCTGGCAGAGTCAAGATTTTCTTCTCTGTGACTTGAATGGGTGTCGACTGCAATACTTAAGTCAGTGTACTGTTGTGTTGTTCTTTGCCTGTCTCTTGTCCACCGTGATTCTTTGAGGTTCCGTGTTAAATCTCCTGTGGGTGCCCACAGCAACAAGCTTATGAAGCGTTAGGTCATAATTTCTGGTGTAATGAAAGAGTCCACTAATGTGCACAAAGTCTGGATTTCAAGACACAGCTTGTCATCTGGCATGACCTCCAAACTCGACCCTCTGAAACTCCACTGCAGATAAAATAGATTAAAATGAGCCTGCTAACTTCACAAGAAGATTGACAGAGTCCAACAGGAAGGACACAAACGCCACTTCAAAGATACAGAAACTAGGCTGTGGAGCTGTTGAGGGTGGAGACAAGGCAGTTTCAGTAGCCCTTCCCAGGGACACAGGTGCCAGGACCTCCAAGAGAACCATCCTGCTTACATTTCTCAATCGAGTCAAAGAGCATTCTGCCTCTAACCATGTGCCCACAATCACTGCAATTGGAAGCAAACTATCTGAGAAGTGGAAGGGAGCAAGCGCACTGAAATCAGGTGTCTCCAAACTTTAACTTGGCTTGTTCCAAAGCTGAAGTATTCAATGTCTCATACCTTCGCCAATAAACACAGAGAGTAAAGCTCAAGAAGTCAGCTTTGATCCCTAGTGTCACCCCAAAATGTGGTGTCTCAGAACACCCTGTAGCACTGACTCCACAATACGTCTCTCAGTAGAGATGGCAAGACCTCATCCTGGAGGCTTCTTGGGCAGGGAGGGGAGGTACCATCATCTGGAACACTATCAAACAAAACACCTTTAGCTTAGTGACAGGCACAGAAACCTAAACTGGAACAATTCAAATTCTTTACAGGACAGAATCTTACAAAAGACAGGGGCACACACAGCCTTGCCTGGCCATTCATAAGACAGAATCAATAAAATGCTAACCAAATATAGAAGAACACAGTGACTACTCTGCTTATGTTAGAAAATCGGCATCAACTTCACAACACCCATGCTTTAAAAAGGAATTCCTAATTGCTTACAAACCAAGCTTACAAGTTCACTACATAAAAAGCCAAGTATAGATACCATTTCTATCCCCTCTTGGCTTAGATTGTTTCAGTGATTTCTATGACAGGCCTTCAGGAGTAAGTAGAGAAGAGCCTTGGGGTGGGGGGAAGGGTGGCTCACTTTCCTGTCTGCTAGAGAGAGTGTGCTCTGAGAGAAGCAGACTCTGGAAGGGACATCACCTAGGCTTAGGGTCAGTTTCTGTTCTCATACTTCCCAAATAAGAAAGAACTGGAAAGCAAAGAAGGCAGAAATGTGTCTTAGAGACCAGGGGAGCATGGCTTTTCCTCTGACTCTTCTTGTTCTGAAGCCTAGTGTTGTACCAGCATCTCATGACGTGCGGAGCATTGCTGTTCTCGGGCCCTGTGGACTGCCTTATGTCTCTGTGCCAAAGAGAACGTGTGATTGTCAGATCTGCCCACCGCAGGTGGCTTGAGCCCTGCCTCTTCCCAGAGAGTCTGCTGCAGTGGTAGTGGCTGCTGGTACGGGGTTAGAGGCAGACTTTTCTCTGGTGTGACTAAGAAGTGAGCCAGGGATGAAGGTCCTGCCACTCTGCGTCCTTGGGAAGGGCTTGTCTCCACCCTCAACATGGGGATTTCTGCAATGAACACCATAGAAGGCACAGAGAATAACCAGGAATACTTGGTCCATTGAGGAACTAGGGAGATAAAACAATGCAGCAGAGCTAATTCCTTTTTTTTTTAATTTTTATTTTATGTGTGTTAGTGTGAAAGTGTTGGAGCTCTTGGAACTGAAGTTACAGGCAGTTGTGAGCTGCCAGGTGAGTGCAGGGAATTGAATCCGAGTCCTCTGGAAGAGCAGCCAGTGCTCTTAACCACTGAGCCATCTCTCCAGCCCCAAGAGCTAATTCTTAAATCACCATTATGTTAATTTAATAGAAACTTCTGAAGGTGTGTTACAGACTGCCGGGACTCTAAAACAGCACATGTGGTTTCCCACCCCCACCCTCGGCCCAGTCAAGATCAGCTGATGATAGTGCTAAGCACTGAGATGCCTCTAGAAACGCAAGACAAACGTCTGGTCGGGCCTAAGCACCTAGACCCAGAGGTAATGTGTTATGCGTAAAATGTTCACTCAGCTTCACTATCTTCCCAAATATGTTTAATATCACATAATGTTAAGTGCTGGTAGGAAGAGAGATAAGATGTGGACCATGTCCTCAAGCACTTGGAATCAAGAAAGATAAAACCTGTACAGAATTAACTATAATAAAATAAGATTGCGATAAGTACCATGACCCATAAAGAATGCTATGTCAGCTCAGGGAGGGGGGCCTGAAACTAAGTGTCCATGCCAAGCAGGGGCGGGGTGGCAAATCACCTAGGAACTGGATTGTCTTCATGTTCTAGGAATTCTGTAATGGAAGGGTCATTACTCACTGGCTTCATGATTTATGCTCTTCGAGTACTTACACTTAGCAAACTATGTTCACTGCTCCTTATTTCTTCCTTTTTTTTTTAAGAAACCAATTCCGAGCTAGGGTTCTCTAAATTTCTGTTTTTTTTTTTTTTAGTTCAGGGCATCAGATGAAGGGCCCTGTAAATGCTCTACCTCTGAGCCTCACCCCTCCTTTATTGCTCTAGAAATGTCTTGTAGGGCTGGGAAGATGGCTTGGTGGTTAAGAATGCTTACTGGAGTAGGAGTCCCTGAACTGACATGTCAATCAAGGCACACATAATACACAGGCACATAGGCAGACTTACACACAGACACACACCTAATGCATACACTTAATGTGGACACACACACATAAATAAAGAAACCGTTTTTATTTTCTAATGTTCTAAAGCTGAAGCTGGAGCTCAATGGTAGAGTGCTTGTCTAGCATGTGTGAGCTCTGGAACTCAAACCCTCAGTCCCTAGCACAGGAAGAAAGTGAGGAAGGGAAGAAAGGGAGGGAGGAGGAGAGAATCTAGCATGCTTAAGTCAGGTGGAGTGGTGCACACTGTAATCCCAGTACTTGGGAGGTTGAGGTAAAAGGACTGCTCAAAAGTTCAAGGCCAGCCTGGGGAAAAAGAAAAACAAGAGTTCCAGCAGGACTTTTTCTTTCTAGTTTATCGTTTCATTTTCTCTCAGCTACTGCTTGCAATACTGGTCTCAAATGTCACATGGTACTGAACATAGAAGACAATCTAGACCTTCTTTTTTTGGGGGGGAATTATTTATTTTTATTATATGTGCGTTGGTGTTTTGCCTGCATGGATGTCTGTGTGAGGGTGTCAGATCCCCTGGAACTGGAGTTATATAGACAGTTGTGAACTGCCGTGTGGGAGCTGGGAATTGAACCTGGACCTCTGGAAGAACAGCCAGTTAAGAGCACTCTCTTAACTGCTGAGCCATTTCTCCAGCCCCAGACCTTGTTGTCTTTATTGCTATCCTTGCCCTAGGTAAGTGTGGGCTAACAGAACATGGCAGCAGCCCCTCTTCTTCCCTTTGTCTAGGGCACTAGAGCAAGAGAGAACACCATAGGGAGTGTGACACGGTAGGGAAGGGTAGACTCAGGCGCAAATGCCAGGCTGCAAATTCTGACTCCGCTATTTTTACTTGTGTGACCTATAGATGGGAAGGCCCAGCATCTTAGAGCTTAGACCTGCGTGGTCTGAGGATAAAAGGATGATGCAGGAAGAACGCCATTTATGTGACACACCTGGTCACTCTGTGGCAGGCACAGCAAATACCTGATGGAAGTTGGTCATTTACTGGCTGTCTAACTCTTCCCCTACACCAGAATCCAGTTTTCATCTCCGTCAGCTCAGAGAAGAGGTAGGCAGTACTGTCCCCAAGCTGTCTAGCAGAACTAACTACAATAAAGAACTGTCTATCGTCACGCAGAGGTAACGGCC
Organism: Ellobius talpinus; assembly: GCA_001685095.1. Classification (NCBI taxonomy): domain Eukaryota; kingdom Metazoa; phylum Chordata; class Mammalia; order Rodentia; family Cricetidae; genus Ellobius; species Ellobius talpinus. Next base: position 37,841 of record LOJH01000515.1, on the reverse strand, counting down.
AAACACCTCTCTACTGCATGAGCTACATCATGCATTAAAAACTTCCATTCCCCACCCTACCTGTGTCCTTTGGAGCAACGACAAGGAGAAAGCTTTGCCCTCTACCCTTAATTCTGGCACCCTTCCCCTCAGAATAATGACAATACACTCAGGTAATGAAGCACTTTTCATTTGACCATCACAGAGATAACAAATGCTGGATCACAAAGCTGTCTTCAGGAAGTGACCTCCATTCCCATAATTCCTGCTCCTTCTAAAGCACTGACTCAGGAAAGCCCAGGGCTTCACTCCACTGTTGCCTGTTTCCATGCACACACGTACAAAGACATACAAAGCGTTTCCACGCACACACATACAAAGACCTACAAAGCAAGAATATCCATGAAGATGAGCCATAGAGACAGTTCAGTGTCACTGAGTACAAGACTGACAGCAGGAAATGGCCAGAGGTGAGGCCAGATAGGAAGGTGGGAGAGATGATGACAGTGACTGCACATGATACGGACCATTTTGGTAGTAGTCGCCAAGTATTTTCTATACTCAGGAAAACTCACTTAACCACTCAGGGTCATTCACCATTAAAGGTTTCCAGGAAGATGGGAGGAAGAGAGAGGAAAGAATGCAGTATGCCTGCCTTCTTGCAAGGGTCCCAGTCACTAAGAGGGGAGTTAGTCAGAGTTAAGGGCATAGCGTGGAAGCAGATGCACACAAGAAGGATGTAAAATAAGGCAAAGTCAGCACTAATTGAACTGAGTAATTACTAACTCCAGTCCCCGATAAGTAAGGGTATGAGGCACTGTACTTAACAGATCCACAACCACGTGGTTTAATGTGTAACTATAAAAGGGAAGCGCTACAAATTAAACCATGACATGCCTCTGATTATAAGACAAATCCTGATTTGAGATGGTAAATCATAACTATTCCCCAAAGAAGTGAACTACAAAATGATAAGGCTTCAAAGCACTTGCCTAGCCCACGTAAGCTCCTGCATTCCAATTCCAGAAAAAAAAAGACACCCCACACTGTTAAATAAACATTACATTCTGTTTACAACTGAGGAAGACAGAAGCAACAAAGCACTCTTTAAGATGGTTGCCTCAGCTGCAGAGTGAGAATCTGGTGATGCTGGAAGTCCACAGAGCCTCCTACAGGAAGCACAGGGTCCTCCTGAGCCAACCCAGGTATCTCTGAAAAGAGGAGTCCCACCCTGAAGCAAGTGAGGACACATAGGTCATGATTTTGAAAGGCAAGGTCTAATCAGAATCTGGGGGGTTTTGTTCGTCTCTCTCTCTCTCTCTCTC